>JABMBR010005877.1:0-12724 GCA_018881525.1 Meteorus sp. PSUC_FEM 10030008
TGTATGTATGTATGTATGTATGTATGTATGTATGTATGTATGTATGTATGTATGTATGTATGTATGTATGTAAGTATCTATGTATCTATGTATCTATGTATGTATGTATGTATCTATGTATCTATGTATCTATGTATCTATGTATGTATTTTCGCGACACTGTGGAATGCGAAATAGAAATGAAAATATCTCGCTTGCTTCCCATAAGAGAGATAGAGGGAGAGAGAAAGAGAGAGAGAGAGTCACAGAGAGAAACATGCGCACGCCGCACAGCTTACAATAGCTTACTATAGCAAAAATTGTCGTCGCAACTTTCCGTGAGAATTTCTTTCGTCTCGTCCCTTTCACAACACGCGAACTTCATTCCAAAAAATCTTAATTGGTTACGAAGTCGAAAAATTTGATAAAATGTCGTGGAGTGACGATCCAATTAAGGAGGTACTATCGATACTTCAAAGTCAAAATAGCGTTCGTAATTTTTGCTGAATTTTCATCTCCAAATAGAGACTAAAAATATCATCTCAATTTTCTATTTTTGATATACTCATATTTTTAATACTTCAATAGTTAGGAAATAAAATTTCCCTAAGAAAAGACCTGAATGACTCTGGCAGTAATTTGGTGAAGAAAAGTAAGTGGCGAGAGCGCTAAGCGGGAACATGCGTGTGACGTTTGAAATTTATATGAGTGCAAGAGACATAAAAATGGCAAACCGTGAACAGCCCGAGTGTGATTGAAAGTTTTGCAATGGAAAAACGCGTAATGAACAATGTTTATAGGCTTTTCAGGAGATGAAACGGATAAGTTGTCGATCTATACCTATATATACTAAACACACATACATGATACCGACAGTTGAGTTGATCATGCGGCGTTGCAAAATTGATTTTCGAGGAGTTTGTGTAGTCCCTCGCATTCAAAAACCAGTCCGACTAATTCGATATTCCTCTTCTATTCCATCGGTGACCCGCAATCCAATCCACATTAACTTATTGCTCATAATTTAAGGTTGCATGTGTTCGTTTTTCATCAACGAAAGTTGGAATTATCATGTGTAAAAACATGGAAAACCTGACCTCGGCCCCCTTCACGCTATAAGGCCTGTGTTAAAAGTGTACAAAGAATGTAATTTTGACATTAAATATCTCCGGTTCTAGACGGTAAATCGTTATGAAATTTCACCATAACTGGTATATTGCTCTAAATTTCGTGTTCACAAAGTTTCATGCGGCTAAGTTGGAAAATAATTTTCACATGAGAAACGATAGTACCCCCTCAACAATCACTAAACTTAAGTCAAATACTTCCCTATTCTATGTTGGTCGAATTTGAATGATCAATATCTGAAATAATAGGCCTCGATCAACTGAGTGTTTCTGGATAGATACGGACTTCATATATTAATCAGAATCTGAGACTTGGGAATCGATAATTTATGAGCAGAAACGCCCCATAAGAAATGTACATACTTGAGTAAAGTTTGAGTTCAGTGGATCCTAATGATCGATGAGATATCTGTATAGAAACGCCTACTATTCAACCAAATATAACGGAAATCGGTAGAATAAAACGCTCGGACATACTCACTTAATTTTTTCCCATCCCCTTAATGCATAAATAATCCAAATCCAAATCAAAGTATAGGGGTTGATCGTAGGGGGGTGGAATTTCGGGGTTGTGTGCATTATTCAATGCTAAATCATGAAAACTATATATCGACATATTATGCACTATTGGCAACACTTGTGGGTGAGTGCAAAAAGGGCTGCATTGTGCATATGACCGCGCATCAACGCATGCGCCCTTTGCACCTCCTTTACCTCGTGGGCATAACCATGCGGAGCTCTCTTGAGTTGACGAGGTAAAATTAATTTTCTCAACTTTTTTTGCTAATTCGTTCGTTCGTTGTTCGTTCGTGATTGTTCCATCAAATTTATCGTTTGTTCGTTGTTCGTTTTTTTATAAATAATTTTCAAAATTTCAACTTGAATCTGGCTCTTGATGTAACGATATCTGCATTTTTTTTTCAATTCTTGAATTGCAAAAACACATTGTTTGTTCGATCAAAAAAAACGTTTGTTCGATGAAATATTTTTTATAATGAATTTTTACCACAGCTACACTCGCATATTTTACTTTCAAAAAAAAATATCATTGCGCATGCGCGAACTTTCGATCAATTGCGCGATACGTTCAAATCTTTCTTTATATAGCATCGATAATTGTAATAATGATAACAACAAAAACAATAATAATGATTGTGATAATAATAATTATAATAATGATAATAGTAATAATTTTACCATCACATTAACAATGTATCTGATGTTACGATGTTATTATCGCATTTGGAAAACTTTAGTATAACGGTGACTTAACTTCCTGTCGCGACATGTAGGCTAGCCTTTCATCACTCTCAATAAATCTTGTGACATCGTGTTAGGTGCCATGACGCCTTACGTTATGGAGGGTAGAGGCACGGGGTCTAGATATATCTAGCCTCCGAGTGTAATGGAATCGGCTAATTCCTATAAAAATATCAGTTACTTTTCAACTGATTTAATAATGAGTTCATTTTAAAGTAGCTGATTTTTGGTAGGTAGTCTAACAATTAATCTTGATGTTATGACGTGGTTTCCCAATTTGGAGTCATATTGATTCCGAATGCTAATTGAAAGTGCAGAAGACGCTTTCGAAGTACAGTTTCTTAGTTGCTTTCAAATTCTGTAAGTATTGACAATTTCTAATAATTATGATGGGTTATTTGAGCACAGCAAGCGATAAGTCTGAGGATTTACCGGGTACCAGGAAATGCTGAAGCGAGATTTGTATATACAATCTGTTTGTCTGGCATTCAATCACCGGCATACAAGTATGGGGAACACGTCTAGTTATCCTGAGTACTTTTGGCCATTCACAGCTCGAAGCGATCGATGGTCGAGCAAATATTACTGACGCTTTCATTAGCTTGTGCCTCGCCAAAAGACAGCGACATAAAGTGATTGGAAATTGAGGAGCTCATATAGTGTGCAATTGTTTAGCTCAACATGCACTTTTTGAAGAAGAAGGTGAATTATATGGGCCTGGAATAGCAGATTAGCTTTGAGTATGATTTTAATCCATTTATAACAGAGGAAATGATCATTTCATCATCAAACGCGTTTTTCTCACAATAGCATTTCACGAATTCACTGCAGTGATTACTCGGGGACGGATAAAATAATGATCCACCAGTTTCTTGAGTCGATAGAGAATCAAATTTTGACAAACTGAAAACAAAAATTTCATGTGAATTCAACTTTTTATTTAAAACGTCACCAAAAGTGTCAATTTTCGATTTTCCTCCTTGACCGTAAGTCATTGTACGGACAATATCTTTCAGTTTAACGAGAACTTTTTGGAACGAAGTTCCTTATCGCTGAAAGGGGGCTAGACGGAAGAAATTCTCACGAAAACTTGTAACGACACTTTTTGCTATAGTAAGCTATTGTAAGCTGTGCGGCGTGCGCATGACTCTCTGTCTGTCACTCTCTCTCTCTCCCTTACAGGAAGCAAACCAGATATTTTCATCTCTATTTCGCATTGAACAGTGCGGTGTCGTGACGATTTTTAGCGCAATTTTTCATCAAGTTATGCATCAGTTAATCAACAATTCAATGCAGCTTGATTATGAACATTGCAAGTGTGATTATTGTTAAATTACAAACCTTGAATTTTTTCCGTTCGTCAAAGCCGTTTTTCAAAGGCTTCATAATAAATTCCCGTTGGCGGAATCGGAAACTTTTCAATCTCCACAGTGTTATTAACAATTGACGTCGGTGCCAAATTTAAAAGTTGGAGAAATTATGAAAAAGAAATAATTTTTCTTCAATACCAATATTCAATCGTTCTCTTAATGACAAACGGCACCTGAAAATGTTTTTTTATAATTCTTGTCTTCTATTGTTTGAAAAGATGTCATAAACAAATGTATTATTCAAGAGATAATTGAAAATTATTTTTTGCAATAATAATCCTTGATTGTAATCATGATTTTTGGAAGGAAAATTGCTTTTTAACAAAATTTTTTATTGCTCAAAAATCCATTTGTTAATTGACAATTGTTTTCATCCAAATATGATTAATATTAAGAAACGATTTTTTTTTCAACAATTATCATTACACTTTCTTCTGGATATAAAAAAAAATTCCATTTCATCGAATTCTTCATTTTTTATATAATAAACAATTTGTCATAAGTAAATAAATTTCCAATTTACATTTTTTTCCCTGTTCTACTTATTGTGAAATAAACAGACATGCTTTTACTTCCCTTGTTTTAATTTTTTGACTATTTTTTTTTCAGCTTCTAAATATACGTACCTTGTGATGTCGTCATTCTCATCCGGTTTTTCATTTTTATAATTATTACAATTTATAAACTAACGGGAACACGATGAAAATACTGAGAACTTATTCATTCTCCATTAGTCCGAAAACAAATTCGGCCATAGAGTTTAGCTGTTAATAATTTATTTATTGAATTTATTACATCTGTTTATGAGAAAGACTTCGGAGAAAAATTTTTTCTGGCTTCTACGCTTCTCAATATTATCAACTATTGAAAATATAATCACCCTATTCGATGATCTTATCATTCATTGCCCCTTACTTAACATTTTCACCTTTGTATTTTAATATCATTTCATTTCGTTATACTGTAGGGGAATTTACGAATATTTAAATTTTTATTCGCAGGTTTTGTTCCTTCAATACTCATAAGAGTTCATAAATGACAATTGTTTTTTTCTTCGTAGTGTCATTGACACAATAGATTCATCAATGAATATTTTTCTTGTTTATAATAGAAAATTCAGAGATTAATATTTTCCTATCAAAATTTTTTTTCAATTGGTTATTGTTAAACAATCTTGAACTGACATAGTATATTCTATTAATTTTTTTCAGTTTTTTCATCTTTATCATTGAAAAAATCATAATGAAAAATGTATAACCGAATAATAATTAATTTCCTTTATACCTTGAATAGAACTTAGAATCAATATTTTTATAATGAGGAACTTCGTTCCTATCCGGCGTCCCACGACACCACTGGTTTTTTCCTCTAGGTTTCATCCACGGAAAAGACGCGAATCACTGCGGCAATCCATGAACTAGCAGGGAAGAGATGGCATGACTCTTATTTTCTGATTAGAGATTGGGCTGGGCTGACTGTCATGGAAGAAAATCGTAATTTCAACGAATGGGTCCACTTCCAATGCGACCGTCATGGAAGTTGCAATGTTGTCTTCATGAGAAGACAATTGCGGACCATGGATATCGTACCTCATGTTCATAGGTAGATTCATTTTATTTCTTATCAATTACTAATGAAGCCGAGATCTGGTAACACGACAAAATCTCCCCCCTAAAATCTCCCCGCGACATAATCTCTCTCCTCTGAAATCTCCCTGCGACAAATCTCTATGATCAAATCTCTCCACGACGGAATTTTTTCACGAAAAAATTCCATTGATGATTAAATTAATTCTTCTCCGAAATCTGCTGTCAATTCACAACCCTCGCATCCTTGAGCCCACTGTGAAAACACTGTGGAAACACAGTGGTTGTGAAAACACTGTGTAACCACACAGGCTTCACAATGTTTTCACAGTGGATTTGTTCCATAAACCTACTGAGTTTCCACAGTGGTTTCTGGGTGAACTCACGGCGTTTACACAGCAAATCCACGATGAATACACAGTATGCTTCCACAGTGTTTCCACAGTGTTTCGACAGTGTTTCAACAGTGTTTTCACAGTGTTTCCACAGCGTTTCCACGATGTTTCCACGGTGACTTCACGATGATAGTATCGTGTATTTATGATGAAGATACGACAAATTGATAGCGATTACATAGAGTCTATCCATAATAAATACATTCATAAACAATAAATATTTTCAATTTATTGACGATATCTGTATATATACAATAGAATTTTTGCAGATATGAACTCGCTACAAATATGTATTGTGACGTGGTCGATTGTCATCGTCCTCGACTGGCGGACGCGTGCAAAAATACTGTCAAATATTGCCCGTCCAGAACGTCTGTAAACCACAAGGGTAATAGTGAACGTTTGATGACCGTTCACTGATTCGATTCATTGTTTTTCATGTGCCGTTGAAAATGTACCAACGAGTTATTTGAACGGAAGAATGATGCGCGCGAAACCGCTCAGCGGATTGTCATCGAACCATCGAGCGCGTAAGCGCGAACACTCCATACATCGATACTACGGTCGATGAATAATTATGGCCGTCGACGATTTAATCGTGCAGGAGCGCGAAGTGTGAACTTACTCTACTCCATTGAAGAGGAATAGAGCAACGAGGAAGCGACACCGGCAAGGAAGAGGATGCGTGGGCAATATGCTGGCCTATACGCCAACTTCCATATCATGTAAATGTATGTGTGTGCGTGTGCGTGTGCATGCATGATTGAGTGGTTCGTAGGGCCGAATAGGGAGACAATAGTCCCGAATAGATTTCGGGTATCATCGGAGGTCAAGAGAGGAGACCACACGCGTTGAGCGCGATACACTGACCAGCACAACATTTATCTCTGAGAATTTGACAAGGACAGTATTGTTTCTGTTACACATTTTGTGAAAAGTGGAGACATTAAGTGGAATCGTGGGAGAACACCAGGAAATTACATCGACAACGATCAGAATTCCGCCGCCGATATCACCGCTCCTGTGGGAAACTCGAAGGGACAAAGATAATTCCTATTGAGGATTTTGGACCAACGCGAATTGAATTGGACGAATTACGACAGCGTTATCCCGAGCAGTCATAAGTGCTGGTGAGCGTCGCATATTGTTCTTTGCTTCACTTTATAAATTGAATAGCGTAAAAGCGCTGAATAAAATACGTGTTGAGTCGCTTACCTGTAAGCCACGTGCCTCTCAATGAATGATTGAATGTATGAATGAATACTAACGTAAATCCTGTATAAATTAACGCATTATAATAGCGAACCCGAATTTTATATAGTCGGTGATTATAGCGGGACAAATTGCGTGTGGAATTTCCATTATCATTCGTCAAATAATCATATAGAATAACCATTATAAAATCTGGATTTCGCGTAGCGCGAAAATATAACCATTCGTTATTGTTTAATTGAATGAATACTCTATTATTACCACGCTAATCATTGGGATTCAACAATTATTTTTTCCGATCGCCCGCCTTTGAATCTTTCCAGGTGTTTTGCTTTATTTTTCTTTTTTTTTATTATTGTCGAGTAGTGGCCGTAAGTCACTTGGCGCCCGACAAGCGGTAAGAATACGCGGTAGCAAGCGTGATCCGTCGCTGAGTAACAAATGTAGAATTGTGTTATCTTTTGTTATAATATATGTTTCTCTTAGAGGAATAACTAATATCGTCGAACGACCATATTTCAACATTCGGGAACGCTATCCTGTTCCCCGTTGCAATATATACTTTTTCATGGGAAAAATTCAACTATTATTTCCGTAGTCGTAACGCGCTACCAGATGGTGCTGCGACACATCAATCTTTTACCAATATTTTTCCGAATTTTTCTCGTTTATTCCATAAATTTTCCATTGGAAGAAATATCCCTTTCATTCCTCCTCATTTCCATCCTTTTCCTATTTATCCTTGTTACGTGATATGGTGGGACGCTTCACGCAATAATGGTAATCATTATCCGTAACTCTTCTTATTTCCCTGCTTCACAGCAAAAATGTATATATCAAAAATACTTGCCGTGTGATGGACGGCGGTAGTGGTCTTAATAGATATAGAATTAATGAGTTTAAAAGTTTGTTTAGATCGGGTAGCTCAATTGGTAGAGCAGCCGACTTGTAACTGGAAAGTTCTGGGTTCGAATCCCAGTCCATGCTATCCGAATTTTTTCTCAATATTCTATAAATTTCTATCAAGAAAAAAACTTCCTTCCCTTCCTCTTGTCTTTCCTTCTCTTTATACCGATTTATCCTTGTTACGTGATGTGGTGGAACGCTTCACGCAAAATCCTTGAATATTTTTTTCAGTATACTGATACGTTGTGGAAAAACTGTGGAAACACTGTGGAAATACTGTAGAAATGCTGTGGAAACGCTGTGAAAACACTGTGGAAACACTGTGGAAACCAGTGCTGCCGAAACGTGGGATTTTTTTACCCCCTCTATACACGTCATTTATACGTGCTTCAGGCAAGCGCGGCGCTATGGAAGGGGTGGAAAAACTCCACGTTTCGGCAGCACTGGTGGAAACACTGTGGACCCAGGGATGCGAAGGAACGTGAAATTTTACTCAAAAATTGTCAATTAATGATCTCCATAGTAATGTATGTGTATTCGATGTGAGTTATTACACGTGAATTAATTGTTGACATTTACTATAAGTAGTGGAGCTCATCAAAATAATGAAGATATATACCGTTCATTGTTAATTGAAAGCTTTGATTATATTTTGTTTCGTTTGAATTATGGCATTTATGATAAAAAGTGCTGATTGTTTATCTTAATGTTTTGAACTGAGTTTCAGAATAGCTAGCAATTAATAAAATATTTTTTTGTTTAAATAAATGAATTTGATGTTCTCATTAAATTTTTTCAATATTCCACTTTATACGTGGCGAAGCACGTACCAGGCCGCTAGTAAATTTATATTGCTACGGACGAAGATATATGTATGTACACACGCGTAGGGAAGCGAGGAGAAAGTGACTAAACTTGTGCGCGTCAATAATTCTAGTTACGCTGTTAGTAGGATACTCAGTGATTTTCTATATCGACATCATCGATAGAAAAATGTAATGCCACCTTAAGACACAGGCGCTGTAGTAGCTGCGCACTAATCACTGCGCATCACATCCGCTTCCACATTTCCGCCCCATTTGGTGAATTCTATCCCCCATATCGCCGCGTAAGATGTTAACACATCAAAATGTTGAGGGTGGACAACCTTATGACTTAGGGGTGTGAAAAATAGATGTTAGCCGATTCTCAGACCTACTGGATACGCATATAAAATTTGGTGAAAATCGGTAAAGTCGATTCGGAGGAGACCGGTAACTAACATTGTGACACGGAAATTTTATATATTAGATTAGCTGCCCCGGCAGAAGTTGTTCTGTCCCATTTTCTCCAGAACAACACAACATTGATTAATTATATTAATAATGCTGCCCCGACATACTTGTTCCGTCAAAAGTTATTGGTCCTTCGCAGTAATAAATTATATTCTAGAGTGATCCCTCCGTTCATACATGGAGAGAAAAAAAAATGTGCGTCTCGGGACGCTCGACAGAAGTGATAACTTGAAGTAATCTCAGTTGAACCATCCGATACTGGAATTGTTTAACTTAAGAGAAGCTTAGGTTATGACTCAAATTTCATGTATATTAACCCTTCTAGTATCAAATGATGATATATCGTGAATAAACGGTTTGAGTTATTTTTGGATCGAAAACAGATGATCCAGACAATACCCAAGTGGAAAAAGCCAACTTGGTAGATAACGGCCACCCTAATATGTATACACGCGTCCACAGAGTCGTTACATGTTTTGAAATTGACAGTTGATTTGGATATTCAATGCTGTTTTGGATATATGTCGTTTACAATTATTCAATATTACACTAAATACCAAGTATCAGGTAATCGTAAACGTAATAAATATACCGAAAAAATGACGCTAAAGATTTACAAAAAAATCAAAATATACACGCTACGGCGATAGAATCATTACATTATATTATTAAACATACCTTTTCTCAAAAGACTCTGTAATGTTTCGAGGATCATTTTCTAATTGATTCATCGAATTGCTCATTGAATTTTTCATAATCACTTTTAGAGGAGTATTAGTTTGAGATTATATGCTCATTGAAAATAGTATATGTCTATCGCACACTAGACACTAGGAAAGGGCGATATACATCGATTTTCCGGCTGTTGATGATTTTCTCAGAGAACATTCATGTTTGTGGTCGATGCATTCTGAAGTTGAGACATCGATAGCCCATTTTTTCTTTATTCACATCGCCACTGTACTGAACACTTAGTCATGAAAAGGGAAGAGAGGGAAGCGTCCATCCGACATACGATTAGCACTGTGGGTGAGAATGAGAGAAGAGGGGCCTGCTTGTCGTTGGCGTATGCGTGAGAGAAAAAGAAGCCAGACAGACTGGCACCGTGACGCATTACGTTACGAAACAGTTTACCCTCCCATAAGAAGTTATCACTCCAAAAGTTTTGACTGTTTTGGCATGAGAAAACTTCCTATAATGACATAGCAAATTTCACTGTGCCAACATGAGGGATATTCACATGCAATATAGTAAAATTTCTGATATTACCATTGAAATTACTCCTGTGTTGACATGGTAACTTTTACAATGCCAATATGGAAAAAACAACTTCGTTAACATACAGATTATTTCTATGGCAGCATCGTAATTTTTCAGACGTTAACGTAGATGTTTTCTTCATTTTCACATGGCATTTCATTCTATGGTAACATAGAAAATACTCCTATGTCATTACACGAATTTTGTCATCGTTAACATGGTGATTTTTCCTGGGTTTATGAAATTTAAACATCTTTGAATTCGGTTTATAGGTAAACCTTCAAACTCCGCCGTCCATCTTACGACTTTAGTTGCCTGTGAATTTTTTCTACGTTCCCATAGTTGAAATTCCCATAATGACAGGCATTTTTCCGACGTGTACATACTGATTTTTCTTATGTTGGAGTAGTAATTTCTCCCATGCTCCCATAGGGAAAATGTCCTTGTGATTATGAAAATTTCAGCTATGTCAATGTAGGAATTGTTCCTATGTTAACATAGAAATTTTTTTTGTGCCAAAATAGTAAAATCTCCCCTTTTTCCCTCTGTATAGATTTGATCTAAGTATTATAACGAAGAATATCGTGTGCTATGAGGCATTGCAATGCAGATAACACAATATCATTACTACTACTACTACCAGTAAACTGATCACGACGAAATATGTTTTATTACTGCGGAGGACCAATAACTTCTGGCAGAACAAAGTATGTCGGGAAGGAACTATAGATATAATTAATGAATGATGTGTTGTTTTGGAGGAAATAGAGCACAACAACGTCTGCTGGGACAGTTAGTCATTAATAAAATAGGAATGATTAATTGTTAATATGAGAGTTACGATAAAATAGCAAAATGATAATTGTAAACGTTACTACTACACTTAATGGATAAACAATAATGATGGCCAACAACTGTGTAGGGTGTGAGAGAAGTCTTATTGTGTGTGAAATACAAGAGACCAGCTTCGTTCTTAGCCCTACGCCGTGCTGTTTACTGGGTCGAAAGTGACACCTGTAGACTGGCGGAGATAACAAATTAAATGACGACTGATCAATTATCGACCGGAAATGGGAAATGATTGAATTACTATTAGTCCAGTAGAAAGAGACCAAAAAAAGGGCCAATTTTGCATTTTTGGAAGTATGCAAGATTATTTCTCCATCATGTGGGGCCTATTGCCGTGACCTCAAATTTGAGTTTTCGGGGTCGAGGGGTGTGTCCCGCGACTGCCATCTTGAAAATGAGGGTGCAATTGGTTTTTCGTGATTATCTCGTAAACTAAGAGGGTTGTGAAAATTTTATAAGCGACTTGTTTTATAGACCACAATATTATCTACAACTTTTATTGAAGACTTTTCATTGTAAAATCAATAATACAAAAGTTAGTTATAAGCAAAATGACGCGCAAAATCGAGGGATGGATGAATTTCAAGTACAATAACTTTTTTTCTATTGATTATATGGAAAATATTCATCAGAGCGTTTTTATAGAGCATCTTCTTAGGAACATTTCTATATGCCTTTTCTTGCGGTTATCTTCATTCAGTACCATGGTCTTGATTCGCTTAGCGAAGCAACCAGTACATAAGCGATGAGCATAACTGTATACTATGGTGGACCAAAAAAAACTTCAAATTTTTTTTTCATAAGTTACCATGGGAATATTGTCTGAAATGACAAAAAAAAGATTCTGGTGAAGTTTGAGCCCTCAATATTAATATTAAGAGGTGACTCATTGTGATTTTTGGTTTCCCGTTTGAATAACATGGGGATATTCTGTTTTTCTGTTTGGACTTTCGGTGCACTTGAATGAATGAATGTCTGGTGGGAAAAAGAACTGAAATTGTTGAGGATAGCTATAACAACTTCTTGCACTCTATCATAGAATAACCACTCAGAGATATTATAAATGATGTGGAAAAGGACATGAGTAATGAAAATTGTGATATTTTATGATAAAATGTACGGGCACTGGATCACAAGAAGACATCTCAGGAACATTGGTGTGAGAGAAAACACAATGCGCCTCAGATGTAAGCAGGCTGAAGAAACGCCCCTGCACCTGATAACCCACGGCAGAGAACTAGAGACATCCCGCCAGGACGTTCTGGGTAATAGCAATGAGGATCGGATCAACCTATTGAAGGGAGGTTTGAGAAAAATGCTCCGCTTTGCGAAACATAACGACCTTACCGAACAACCAATTAGCGCAGAGTAACTGACCCAGGGAAGCTCAGTACAATGGTCCAGAAGAACTGAGTGCTGAGCTAGATGTCAGTTACAATCCTTTACCCTTCCCTATCTCCCACACACTCCCTAAATACAATACAATACAATACAATATAATATAAT
>JABMBR010005878.1:0-12720 GCA_018881525.1 Meteorus sp. PSUC_FEM 10030008
AGCCAGAATGTATCCAGAGTAAATACATATATGTATACTGCAATCGAAATATAATTTGAATAAATTCATAACAGAAAAAAAAAATCTTAACAGAACACGTCCATGACTTTTTTTCCAAGTCGAATTGCCTGGACTAGGATTCGAACCCAGAACCTTCCGCGATTACATCTCGGCTAGAAGCTGATTTTTAATCAATTGAGCTACTCAATCCAAGTAAATTTATAATTATACTTATTCTATATATATTAAGCCACAGTATTCATCATACGGCAAAAGTTTTCCTATTGTAATAATGCTGTAAAGCGGAAATTCGTTCTACACATCAAGTAACAAGGATAATTGGTAGAGTCCGGATTGGTAGAGCCCCAGTTTATAAGAGGGATCTGGATACATTCTGGTTTCGGTATGTTTCCACTGGGAATACAATTCATTATGTATTCACTGTGGAACCACCTCATTTTCAGCATCCACTTGGTATCCAGTATGTATCCATTACCGATACGTTGTGGTTTCAATACATATCCACTCTGGAAAGACTCTGTTATCAATATGTATCCACTCTGATAACAGTCTGGAAATGCGATGGACAAATGTAACAAACACACTCTAGAAACACTCTGAAAACAGCATGGTTACAGAATGAATCCATTCCCACACTGTATCCAGAGTGTTTCCAGAATGGACTAGAGGTCGCGAGGAATTACATAGAAATTATATTCAACATATTCCTGTACTCATTTATTTGCAAGTAAAAGTAGCGTAGTAGTAAAAGTAAAAGTAAGCATTGGATTTGAAAATAGAAAGAATGATCTTGGTCGATAATCTTCCTCGCGCGATTCAATTTGTGTACACTAGGATATATTTATGACCCAATGCTGGTAATATGTGAGAGATTTAGCGCGGGGTATACGATTGTTGGTATGGTTGGTATCTAAAACGTAAAGTGCCGAACATGCCCGTGTTTTGAGCATCTGATGAGCCCGATCCGCGCGCATTCACGATTGTTCACGATCGTGGATACGCATTATGCGTTCGACCTGCCTTCGGTCTGCTTCGGTCTTTCAGAATGGTTGAGCTCATTTGATCATTATATTATCAACATATCACGGGCGCGGTTGAAACAGAATCGTTCAAGTTGGAAGAGCCTTTCACGGGTGATATTGTGTCGAATTGTGATTTTGTCGTTGCCGCCCTGTCAGTGTACTGATGTGCCGCGTGGCACGATTGAAAACAAGACATCGTCAATGGTGCTCAATTCCATCATTACAGCATTGTTACTCAATTCATATTCATATTGCACATATTGATATCGTATCAATGAATTCTTCATCATTCTACCAACTTTGATAGTCATAATGCCACATCCGGTCCGACGTTGGAAATGGTTATCACGGAAAAGTTAGAGATCAAATGAATCGCGCCGGCGCACATAATCCACTCATGCAGCGAGATACATCCCATACGAACTTCATTATATACCCTGAATGTGTAATAATAATCCATTATGTACCTGTTAAACATGAGTAAGAGGCAGCTGAACATCGACATACGACATGTAACGCATATCTGTGTCATCGGTGTCATCACGTTCCATTCTCATAAACGTTGTTTTTACTGATCTCATTTTTCCATTCTATCACACTTTACTATAATAAACACGGAATAATTCGTCGTAAGAGCTACAATGCTAATGATAATGGATCATTTTAAACACGACGTATGTGATCAAAGTTGATATTTGATGTGGTCATAAAAGATGCTATTCACAACTGTGGTATGCCAAATTTTAGAGACATTTTTTGTGATAGCATTTTCAAACCATGCAATCATTTAGTTATTGCTGTGATGAGAACTTTCTGATTAAGATTGATACGAGACATCAATTTACAATCTCTGTCAATATTATAATCATTACATATAATAGATAATGGATCAACTGGACAACCAATGTTGATCAGTATTGTATGTATGCAAATATCCATTTGGTTTTCACGGACTTCATCATATATGCTGCACGACAATTTTTCCCTGGTTGAGTCTCTTGTATAAAATATATACTACGGGATGGCAACATATGATAAAGATTATTAAGAACCCAACTGCGAAGTAATTCATGAATGAAGACGATATATTTAATATACTCACGTCAA
The DNA here is from genome assembly GCA_018881525.1 of Meteorus sp. PSUC_FEM 10030008. Lineage (NCBI taxonomy): Eukaryota > Metazoa > Arthropoda > Insecta > Hymenoptera > Braconidae > Meteorus > Meteorus sp. PSUC_FEM 10030008. The sequence goes on from JABMBR010005878.1 coordinate 2,151, forward strand.
TAATATGGATTCTCCAAGTACAGATGCGACAAAAGTTACATCATTGAAATCTCAATCGCATACAATTACACGAAGTAGTGGAATGGTCATACCAGCGAACATTCGGAAAATGAGTACAATGCAAGAAGAAGAGTGTTCAGATGATGCCGAAACAAGTGACATAATAGCAATAAATACACTACAACATGAAACTGATTCAGATAATGCAAGTGATCATGAACGTGATCGGGGTCGGTTACTGAGCTCTGCCAGTAGAAGAATATTCATCTCACCAGGTAATACAATTAATAATGCCATGATAATCAATGGGAATGGACTGAAAAAATCGAGTTACAATAAAAATGAAAGTACAGAAAGCATCCAGGATAAATCAATGATGTTGAAAAGACGCGATGAAGAATTACAAACAACCAAATGTCCAACAAATCAACAATCTCTTACCCGTGAAAATTTTGGACATGGTAGAACTCATCGTGGTATCGAGTTATATGGTGGCCGTCATAGATATCCAAGCATGCGCTCACTGAAGTCAAACACTACAGATGAGCATCATCACCCACCAGCTTCAAGTTGGGCATCAATAGTTTTCTCAGATATACCAAATAATCACCCATCGTCGCGTGGGCCATTCATTGATTCAGTTTCGATCCGATCTCTCGCATCAATTGGTATGGGCTCATCCGATGGACGTAAACTTACGATACGACGAGTTCCTACCTCACCATCAGAATTGTTGAACATGGTGCATCCACCAACGTGAGTTAATATGTTTCGTTCCTCAAATTGAATCATAATTCTTGTCACTATTGGAATATCAATTTCACTTGATGATGATCTCGCGACAATATTTTCGTTGTACAGGCCCGTTGATGATTATTCGACTTGTGAGAGTTATGATGATAGTAATGCTGAAGATCCAGGTGATTATCGTCAACCAAAAAGACCACATTGGGCGAACAAAATTCAATTCGTGCTTGCATGCATTGGATATTCCGTTGGCCTTGGCAATGTTTGGCGATTTCCATACCTCTGCTATAATAGCGGTGGAGGTAAGCACAATGATTAAGTAATGAACAGGAGTATACGAAAGGTTCTTGCGCATAGTATTCTCCATTCATTTCTCTTGAGAATAACATGGATGCAGAATTACACAATCGCATGCAATGTGGAAAAGAGTATTAGATTCACTACAGAAGGCAGTCTACACAAGTTAAAGGTACAAGGCCATTGGATGTGTCACTCGAGTATCGAGTTGAAGTCACATTCAGAGTGTTTTACATCAGTGCGCGTGCAATCGGAATTAGCACCAGCATTATGAGGACAGGTGTTGCGAGATGGATGGGTTTGAATCGCAGTAAATTTCAATTCACGGCGCTTCTCTATATACATACATCCTATACACTTACTGAATGAGACAAGTCCGTAGTTTGATGTTACATGCAAGGTCATGTATCAACTTCCCAGTTATAGCCGGAAAATGTGCGTTGCGTCATGTCCGTTCTCTAGTAAGCGGCCGTATACACAGAGAATTGTCTGAAACTCAACACCCACTTGTGTATTGTGCGAAACGTCCTATGTATCTAATGCTTGTAATATATCTTCATATCAATTTGGTTTTAGACCCTGTTACAATTCGACAAATAATTATAGCATATACTTATAGAATGATCGAACAATGTGTCGCATTTGTTAGATCAGCCCTGCTATGCCTGTACTACCCCTTCCCCCCATAATTTGTGATAATATGAAGGCCTTATCGCACGCAAACGTGCGCCCGCATGCAAACGTCGTACGTATCTGAACGCATGGAAGGGGCTGTAAGTATTGGAAAAGATGACGTAATTGGAGTTTCTGTTGAAATAAACTTATTGATAACCGGAACTTTAGACATGTTCTCATTGCATGGGAGATGGTGTGATACGGAAAGAGACAGATAATTCGCACTCGCTCACGCACACGCATGTGTGTACAGTACCTGTCTACAGTGTGTTTCACGTGAATGCCCAAGTTCAAAAATGAGAAATTATGAATAATGACACTGATTGATTTGATTAATATTGATTGAATTGTTCAAACCGCGGGATGATTTTTCATTCTATTTTTATCTCGAAATAATACGTTGCTTCATTGGATATTTTCTTCGGTTAAATGTTTTGATATATCCGCGTGTAGTGAAAGAGAGGATGGGTAGAGTTCTCTGTTCATTTGCTGTATGTTATATGAACAAAAATAATCATTCACTATTGAAATTATCGAATATCGTCACGTTTAATCTTCATGACTGCCAAGTCCCAAAATGAAATTCGGGTACCAATTGGCAATTTACTTCAAATATTTCAAACTCCAACGTAAACATACTTAACTGTGATATCATTATTGATGTGCTACCAGATTCCAGTAGCGAAATACGTGGAAGCCTATTCATAATACATCAATTCATTTTTCAGGAGTGTTCTTGATACCTTACTTCATAATACTCATTGTATGTGGCGTACCGTTACTCTACATGGAATTGGCGATCGGTCAATTCACTCGCCGTGGACCAATCGGAGCTTTAGGACAAATTTGTCCCCTTTTCAAAGGTATTGATTGATGAAAATGACTGTATTAGACATTGCCATCCAGATGATTATTCGATTGCACATCAATTGTCTTATTCATTTTCATTGTTTGTCCTATCGTTGTAGGTGCTGGCTTATCATCGGTTGTCATATCTTTTCTCATGTCAACCTACCATAACGTCATAATAGCTTATGCAATATACTATTTCTTCACTGCATTCAAAACTGAACCACCATGGTCAGACTGTAATCATCCATGGAACACTCCAGCTTGTTGGCATCCAGAGGGCGATGACAATCGCACAAGACCCAATACATCGCAAACACCGTCCGAGGAATTTTTCGAGTAAATGAAATTTCATTTGCTACTCACCAAGTAAATGTATAATAGCATAAACAAGGGTTTAATACTTCGAATACGTTTAGCAAGAAAGTACTGCAAATAAGTGCAGGCATCGAAGAGCCAGGTGTACTTCGATGGGAAATCTTCGCTTGTCTGATAACAGCATGGGTAATGGTTTACTTCTCAATATGGAAATCAATCAAGTCATCAGCACAAGTGAGATATTTAACGGCAACATTGCCATTCTTACTCATTTTTGGATTCCTATTGCGATCACTCACATTACCTGGCGCTGACAGAGGTTTGCAATTTTTCTTTCGGCCTCAATGGGAACTTCTTGGTAACGCCAAGGTCATGTCAATATATACTAGTTTCAATATTAGTAATGTACTATTTCAAAAAAGTTTCCGCCAAACTATTCCTCACAGGTAATTGAGTATACATACGTATGTTCTTAATACTTCTATTAGGTTTGGGTAAATGCAGCTGCGCAAATATTTAACTCTTATGGTATTGCATTTGGTTCGATGATATCGTTCGCTAGTTACAACCGATTCCACAATAATATATTCGTCGATACTCTATCTGTATCGTTGATAAATGCTCTAAGTAGCCTGCTAGTTGGAATATTTGCATTTGCTGTTATCGGCAATATCGCATTGGAACAAAATACCACTGTTAATGCAGTACTCTCCGACGGTATATGAATTAACATTGTTAAAACGGGAAATCATTTGTATTAGATTAAATAATAATCCAATATTTATCGGAAATTTATCATCAATTTAAGGACCAGGTTTGGTATTCGTTGTGTACCCTCAAGCCTTAGCAAAGATGCCTGCATCGCAATTGTGGGCCGTATCATTCTTCTTCATGCTCGTTTGTCTATCACTGAACAGTCAAGTATGAATTTGAAACAATCAAATTCTGTTCCGTTCATATTGGTACTTATTTGAATTTGATTCCAGTTTGCCGTTGTCGAGGTCGTGGTTACGTCGATACAAGACGGTTTTCCAAATTGGGTGAAAAATAATTTACTCTGTCACGAAACACTTGTCTTTATCATTTGCGCTGTTTCATTTTTGTGTGGACTACCAAATGTTACACAAGTGAGTTATTCGTTCCTTCACGCTATGACAGATATGGAGCAGCATGGGAAGATGATGCACATTGTAAACAAATACAATGAAATAAACATTTTCTTATCATTTGTTAGGGAGGCATATTCTTCTTCCAACTTATTGATCATTATGCCGCATCGATTTCAATCATGTTCCTGGCATTCTTTGAAGTTATTGCCATCTCTTGGTTTTATGGTGTTAGCAGACTGTGTAACAATGTCGCAGAAATGACTGGACGTGTACCATCGATGTATTTTCAATTTTGTTGGCTTATTGCCGCGCCCCTTCTCATTATGGTTGGTGATGTTAATTTGCAAATACATGCATTCTATTCGTTGCATCACATCGATATTATGACTTGTTATGATAATAATTTTCTACGCGTGTTTACATTTTAGGCTGTATGGGTTTTCAGTTTAATTGATTATCAACGTCCAACATATGGTAACGGTGCATACGAATATCCGTGGTGGGCAGAAGCAATTGGTTGGGGTATTGCATCTTTATCACTTATATGCATTCCTGCTTTCGCCATCTATGTTTTGATTAGATCTGAAGGCTCCACTTTCATAGAGGTATCATTACATTTCATGACAAGTATGAATGTGAAAATTTGATGCTTCATCAGGCCATTTCTTTCACAGAAACTCCAGAATGCGGTACGACCACACTTTGAAGTATGTAAAATGTGCAGACAAGAATATTGCACTGAACCATTGCACAATCTTGATGATCATTCGATTCAAGCACCAGTACAAGAAGTGAGCTGTCCAATTCAGACTGGCCCAATGACTTTCATCTCAACACAGTCCCAAATGTGATAGATATTGAAATTGAATGAACAAAAAAAAGTGAGTCATAAAGAGTGTAATAAATATGGATTGAGAGAACAATCAACTTGAGTATACCACTCGAGACGACTGTAACACCATTTGTTTTGTGTATGAAAATAAATGAAGTATCAATACAAATTATGCCATATATAACGTCTTACACGAGTTCACTACAGAAACATCCTATTTCAGCTCCAATGTACTGTTTCAGAAACGATCCACCGTAGTTAATACACCGACATATGATTGTACAATATGTTAAGATTTGATGTATTGGAATTATGCATGATAAATGTGAATATGTGTAATAATAGTTTTATTGAGAAACAATAATATCAGTTCATACATAATCATTGAGATAGTCTTCACGAAAATCGTATGCAACAATTTGATCACGAATTCCAATCCTTGACGAATGTCGAATTCTTCGCACACAATTGTGAAAATTCACACTCATCGTGACTCATGTCAGTGTCGGACCTAAATACAATCAAACACAATAATCTCGCACACATTGAGAAGTGAGCAAATTGAAACGCGGAAAAAATAGAATATATAATCAACAATTTTCCATTTTATTGGAGAAATGTTGCCGGTCTATGCACAAGCTCCAAATGTAAAAATAGATATAGGAAATGTTGAGCATAGATCGAAAATGATTCTTGGGCGAGCTCGAAACATTCAATATTGAACCAAATTGCAAGTCAGAGAATGCAGTCTTTCACGAATACCAAATAAAGTTTGCATCATGCTGAAAATGCAGAGAGTTGCTAATGACAATATTTTTTTTGTTCATGATTTGAAATACATTTGTCACTAATCAATGACCACGCCAGCTCCTGCGATCATATGTATCTAATAGTTCCACATCGAGATAAATATTTTCATATCTTTCTGGATTTTGCAAAGATTATATAATGCATTCAGTACTAATGTATATTTTATTATTGGATAAAAATTGAATCCGATCTACATTAGTTGACTATTGTAATAAACACACATTGACATTTTCCAAGTATTAAATGAATTTATACTGGCTAAACTCGCTAAAAAACATTACTGTCAGAAATATACAATTCATAATTGATCGATTCGAATATTTTCCCGAAATGAGCCATAATTTTTTTCATTTTTTCACTCAGTTTATTTTTTTTATTTTGTTTGATCAATTTACATTGGCCTCACATTATTCGATTGCGAGTGAATAATCGAGTTCAGTGTTATGGAACAAGAGATGAGCAAACAATAAATTCATTATATTTTCTTGAGTATCAGTACCCACAGGCGCACATACTCGTTGTGTGATGTGTGTCTGCACAAAGCGGAGTAGGATAGAAATGGTCTGGGTGGGAATACAGAGCACAAAGGGGTTGCGCACGGTGAAAGCCGCGCTATACAGAATACATAGAATAAAGAGTATAGGCGGCGAAAGTGATTGGACATCTCTCTCACGTATTGCATATCCTAGTATACGTAACCAGCTCATGTACGGCCACTTAGACTTAGTATTGATGGTGGGCCGTCAACGGAACTCAGTTCACTGGATGGCTGGGTACACTCGCATAGTCACTCTTGAAAATTTTCACGGAGTCTCAACTGTTTTATCATAAATCCTTCAGCAATTGAATCGTGAATCATTTGTCTTGGTGTTTCCGCCGTCCAAAACATCCAGAAAATACTTTATCATCGTGTGCCAAGTACCAAAACATATAAATCATTGCAATATTAACCTACCAGTAAGATATTTATGTGTGATTTTGACAATCGATCTATATTCATGATAATTTGCACTTGCTTACTATGTGTAATAAATTGACAACGTGTTCTTTTGACACGTTACCTTTGAATTTCTACTCCCTCATGGATAGTAAACCATCATAGTCACCTTATAAAATACACTTCAAATTGATAATAACTTATTAATATGCGAGGTAAATAGACGAACATGACTTTTTCATCCTTGCGTAAAACCATGATAAACAATGCAGTACTTGCCAATGCAGAGCGTATTTTTGTGCGATTATCATTGGAAAATTGTACATGCATATGAAATTGGCACAAACACTGCTGACCCGCGAATTATCTCGAACAAATCACTGATTATTGAATCCCGCTATGTACCAGTGGTGACAGTAAGTCATTGGTGCAAGTAAAATTTGAATCGAACGAATACTCATTCTCCAGAACTTAAAGCGAATAAACTGATTTTCTCTACTCAAAATATTCCATGGTCTGGTATTAGATTTTTTACGTGAACCATGCAAATGAGCTTACAATTATCCTTGACCATTAACATAGGATCAATGTGATTATTCTATCATGATCAGAACAGTATGCATGAAAAAAAGATACGAAAAATGTGCCGCTTGTTCTTGATTATTGTCAAAAAATTGAGTATATCTTAATACTTGCTGGAAGGAACGTGTATGATTACCCAGTATGAATCATATTTTGCATGAACTTTCATATGGAATATGAAGAATACTCGTTCAACTAACTAGCTAGTTGCGTATTTGTCCAAAGTACGATTAATCACCGGATACATACATTTGTACAATATAATAAGAAAAGCGACGGTGAAATGTCAACTTCAGCGAATGACGGAGGTGTGGCGTATTGAATCGATAATAAAACCGATATCTTAGAGGACCTCATACATGGGAGCAATGCTGATTAGTTCCTTTTATGAATCATGAAACCCTCATCATATGCATGAGTATAGTGAATGTATACACGTCAAGCCGCATTTTTATATTTGAACAACTAATACACACTGATGCTTGATTGAATGTGATTCATCATTTTTTCTCAGGTGTTTCCGTAGCGCAATAATCGAGACCACGAAAAAATGCAATTGAACGTCATATTCGCTGACTGTCGGTGCAGAATGGCACTAAGTCAACTACCAATGACAAATTGGCTTCTATATTATGGAGATTGTTTAATGGATATGTGCGAATAATTTGCAAAGGATTGCAATAGGTTTCACTAATGATAATTGAGTTTTTTCAGTGATATCGTGATCTGATGACAGCTATTCTATTTGAAAGCGCGTAAACAATAGAAAAAATTGCAGCCGTTAAATCTGAATCCTGAAAGAGAGAAAGCAGTGGATCGTAGCGGAATGGTCTGGAAGCACTATTCGCCATTTCCTATCGCTCGTGGTTTTTCGATATACGTCGCCGAATGAATATGAAAAGGCACTGCCCAACGTTCAATACGATATCCCATTGATTTAAGGATATAGTGATGATGTCATAGATCATGACGCGTTTCATAGAGACGTTGGAGTGATGAGATAGCAGGTAGAAGAATGTATTTGGAAATAGAAAAAAACCGAGATAGCAATTGCTACTGCTCGTATTCCTAGAACTTAGTTTAGGGATACACACGCATGCGCTTATTAATTGTTTCATCCAATATACAAATGATTGAGGTTTTACATCACCTGTATGTACATCACTCCAATAGTCAAGTAGACTCTGCAATAACCCAAAGTATTTGCGAAAATACGTGTCATTGAAAGCCACAAATAACGACACAGTTATTTATGAGTCTTCGTCATCGAATTATTGATGAACGCAAGTAGCAGTATCATGTGACGTAGACATCCGCACACATTGATATATGCATTACATACGATAATTCTTGATATCATTTAAAATTTAGATTTATTTTTATTTCATGAATTCCATTTCGTCTATGATATTTTTCAATCCGTCTAGTCATTTTATATAATATCTATATCAGGAATTATAATGTGGCACTGTTGTGGACAGGAATTATGTCACCACGCAGTGGTTCATGCATGGGCGAAACAAGCTCGGTGAAAAGTCTCTCATCAGACGATGCTTCAACGAGCAAATATCCTGAACAAAGGTCTCGGTGGGCACGTGCGACTGACCCAACGCATCGCCGTGGTCGAAGGATCCAACTGCTCCAAATGCTCGTATTACCTTTCATACCAATACTTGCACTCATAGTCCAAACAGCCAACACTCTCCACGACATTCTCATCTATCGCCAAGAAGTCTCCGATATTGAGACTCAGGTATACACAAATACATATGTAGATATACATTCTAGTACTTGCGTTATTTTCCCTCCTTTTATGTGTAGTCGTGTGAAACATGGATGAAAAAAAGAACGAAAGCCTCAGTTGAACTAAAAAAGAGCGAAATATTAATGGTGCCAAGGACTTTCAGTTCTCTTTCCCATGTACCGAGAACATCAGTATGTTTATATTCCATTATATCACATCGATCAATGGGAAAATGAGTGAAAAAATTTATTCTATATATGGACGTGTTTTATGTGCATTCGCGTTGTGTATATGTTGCGTGAAAAAATATGTTTTGGGTAAATGGAGCAGATGTATGACTTATTAGGTTTTTCCTTCTCGTTCGTTTCATTTCTTTTTCCGGAGTATATAGGGGCTACTGTATCGGAATTTGTGATACCATAATCATGTGAATTGGAGCGTTCCCTCTGTCCTTTGAGAGAGTAATATTCAGTTATCCAATAATATTCATGAATCTCATAAGCTGTATCACATTCTTCGCACGATTTTAGGTGACCATTGCAACAGATTTGGGTAAAGTAGTTACAAGGATGCAATTGGAGCGCTCCGAAGTGGCTTTCTTCATTTATACGAATGGAAGCCAACCCAGATTCAATCTAACACGAAGATACGCAACAACAGATGGAACGTTGAAAAATATGACAACATGGCCATTGGTGACAGTACCTAAAGACGAATCCAAAACGCAAACATATCATGTAGTAAACAAAGAAGCATTTCAAGCACGTCTCGATGATTTCAGGTAAGTTTCATTCTCCTGTTATATATACATATGTGAATATAGGTTCTTATGAATGCATTTATCGCACGCACACACACACGCGCGTGTATATGGACGATGGTGCGCAGGTTATTTTTGAGTTATATTTTTCCAATGACGTCGCGTTCAATAAATTGATTGCACTGGCCATACGCGGTCGTGGATATTATCATGTTGAATGGATGAATTGGGTCGAGCTCGGACGTTGTCAGTGCGGTCCAGCATTCACGGGTCACAGTGGCGTAATAAATTCGCTCAAAGGATAGGCTTGGTATTATGGTTATGTACCACAGGGGCTGGTACAGATGACCGCATCATCGAGCCGCATTTGTGACTTGGTGATAATGATAACAATAAACGGCACAGCTACGACGATGCACTGTTCACTATTCTACCATAAAATATATAATATAAATACATCACTTGTCTGGAATTGATTGAGCATTTCAGTTATCCCAATCTATTTCCTTTCCAATGACGTTCAATATTTTACTCAAATTTTACTCCATTTCTAGACAAAAAATCAGCCCTGAGGAAAGCACAATCGCTGAGGTGATGGCATGGTATACAAGTGTGAATGCGGCAATGCTGGATATTTTGACGAATCAAATAAAAGAGACTGACAATAGTGGTGTTTGGAGGTTTATTTCTATATTCTATTATTTTCCACATACGAATGCGCATGTGCATGTATATTAGACTGGGCCAAAAAATAAAAATAATTTTTTGTTCTACTAGTACTGTAAAAATATTGTTCATGACAACAAAGAATAATATCCTGAAATTTTGAGCCCTTAATATTAATATTAAGGGGTGCATCATTGCAATTGTTGATTTTTCAACAAGTATTGCATTTTTCATGAAAAATTTG
>JABMBR010005879.1:0-12687 GCA_018881525.1 Meteorus sp. PSUC_FEM 10030008
TATATCTTTCAATATGTTGTGGTTGGACACGTCCATTTTATGCAATAGGATATGCTAATATCTTGATAAACCTTAGTTAATCTGAACGAGCCCATTGTGTATCCCCGATTGGAGTATCCATTATCTATAAGCTTTTGTTGTCTCGCTTGCACTATTCTTGCTCACACGAGACGAAGTGAGAAAATAAATTTTGAACGTTCTACAGTTTTGTGTTCGACTGTTCAGTGATGATTACCTGCATCTGTGATGAACACCTCCATCTGTTCGAATTATTTATTCTGTCACGGATGCCGGTCAGTGCTACCAAGCCTGGCAGTAAAGTTATCCGCTCTGTGTGGCCAAACCACTGAACGCTAGTTATATCACAGTTCAGTTGGACAAACTGATCGACTCTCCCTTAGTTCAGCATCATGGAGGAAGTAATTTTATTACCGTATCTAGGAAATCAGATTTGATTAATTCGTACTATTGAGTTCAGTCTCCTGTGTATATATATGGCGGTCAGCACCTGTCTAAATCACCACCCATGCACATTTGAAAAGGAGGAAGGGAGAAAAGCCGATGATACCCAAAGCCAACTCTTTCTTCAGGCAAACTATTAACTATATACTTAGTGGTACGCACTCTCAGCAGCGACGGAGGCCAAACATCAGTTCATACCAACTCATGCTTCTATTGGCTCTTACACCCTCAACGTAGTGTGGAATTCATAGCAGCGATAATAAACTTACCGGTTAAAATAATAAAAAAATCAAATACTACAAATTTACTAATGAACAACTCTATTGTACATATATTAGATTAGTGAGTAAACCTTTCCATTTCTCCATAAATTTTCATTTTGACCGGTTCATGACCGCAAATATATATATATATTGTTGACAAACACTAATTGAGGCTGTAAAGGATCTTTGTAATTTTTATTTTGACATGTCAACTGAAGTCTAGTAGGAATTGCGTGATGAGACTTGAACATGTTGTAATGAGAAATTCGTGGAATCCACTGATGAAAAACTTTTCTTATATCAATATGATAAAGTAGACATATTAGATTGATATTACAGAAATTCATGGATCTGATTTAAAGTTGTAGATTTCAAAGATCGTTGTCACACTTGAGACACATGATGAGATATAAACTGGATTCAGGTATTGTTAATCATAGAGATGATATCCCTGTTAACGTAACCCCGGCAAAAAATTCCAATTCTATGGAATATTTTAACTGGCTTCGACAATCAGCACCCCTATTTCCTGCTGATGCATCGAAGGTATAATAGATTCATTATTTGAATTAAGTCAGTGCCATCAACAGTGATAAATATACATTTCATTATCGATAGATTGTTGTGATTCATGAACCAGCTACATTTTACACAACATTACTTCAAAAATGTAAAGAAGCGAAGGAAAGAATTACTCTAGCCTCATTATACCTTGGTACCGGAAAATTAGAAGGTAACTTGGTAGGTTGATGTTTCAAATATAAACTCAAAGTTTTTGAAAAAAATGAATAATGTTTCGTACTATAATTAGGTGAACGCAATCGAAGAATCTGTGATTGCCAGCAATGGCAAATTGGAAGTCAACATTTTGTTGGATTACATGAGGGGCACCCGTGGTGAAACTAATTCTCGAGATATGCTAAAGCCATTATTGAAAAAGAACTATGTTGACAGTTGCAAAGTATTTTTCTATCACACTCCTAAACTGCGTGGTATACTGAAAACTATCATTCCAAATAGGTTTAACGAACTTGTAGGTCTGCAACATATGAAAGTGTACATCTTCGATGAATCTCTCATAATAAGCGGGTATTATTCTATTACAGTATCCAAAGATATTAATAATTATTATCATTCGGAAACTTTGTTCCGAATTGAATCCCTCCTATGATTGTTTGCAGAGCAAATTTGAGTAATGACTATTTCACAAACCGTCAAGATCGTTATTTTCTGATCGAAAACTGCCGGGAACTCTGTGACTTTTATAACAAGTTGATTCGAACAATTTCGGAGTTCAGTTTTCGTATTTTGTCAGATAATGGGACGTCTGTCGAAAATGAATTGAATATCCATCCTTTGACTGACTCAGTTGATGAGGTTAGTCTGGCAATCAGACGTCGAATATCTCATCTTTATCGTGATGAATTGGAGAAAAGTAAAAAAAGAATGGAAACCAAGCATTATTCAGAAGCAGATACTTGGATATTTCCATCTATCCAAATGGGACAATTTGGGATCTGTCATGACAACGAAATTACATTGAGATTGCTCAAAACTGCGCCAACGGGAGCAACTCTTCGTTTAGCTACAGGATATTTCAATTTAACTGAAGAATACTCTGATGCAATATTTCGTCATTGCAAAGCCTCATGTCAAATCCTTACAGCACACCCAACGGCGAATGGATTTTTCGGTATGTTTGTATGGAGAAATATTTAGTTTCTATTTGCATTACTCGGGAAGTTCATTTTTGACAATCTTTTGAGATGAGTAGGAGCCAAAGGAGTCGCTGGTGCTATACCCGCAGCATATACAAAGATTGAGAAAACATTCTATAAGAGCATCGAAAATATGGGATTGGTCAAGCGGATTTCTCTCTGGGAGTACGTTCGTCCCGGATGGACATATCACGCCAAGGGATTGTGGTATACATTGAATAATGAATCGAAACCAACGTTGACTCTCATCGGATCATCAAATTTCGGTGAGATATTTTTCGAATAACAAGTGAGAAGAGGTAAAAAGAAGTAAAAAAAATCAAATATAGTTTACGAATCAAATTCCATTCTGTTCTCATTTAGGTTATCGATCTGTGAAACGCGACGTTGAGACACAAATTGCAGTAGTGACAAAGAATGAGAAACTTCAACATGCACTTCAAGACGAATATGAACGAATATTTAGATGTTCCGAAGCCGTATCAAGAGAAAGGCTTTTACAACGAGATAGAATAGCCCCTGCATGGGTGTGCATGGCTGTACACCTATTCCGATATTATTTCTAGCCATTGTGTACAAAATAAATGTGCGGATTTTTAGTCATGTTCCACAATATGTTAATTCTTTTCTCATATTTAATAAGTCATAAAAAAATCACCATAGGTGTAGAGCCACGATATTTAGGTGACCAACTAGTTCCAACTCAAGAGCACAAATTCACAAATAGATTTCGAATTATTGTACAAAATTACTTTACAGAAGAGAGAAAAAAATCAATCATTACCACTTGATATAGATGATGAGGCAATATACATTTTACACCGGTAATTGATGGAATTCATAACTACCATGACGACATTATGAAAATGGCATTTGTGCGATTTCGCGTCGTTCAATGTATATATCCTCCGACAATACTAAATCAGATATAATTGACTAAGTTATTTAGCCTTATCTCACGAAATTTCGCAGACCAGATTGATTTTCCTATTAAGTAGAAAAGTTACGAAAAGGATCAGCAAACCGTACAGGATTGTGGAATCGGTAACATTGTTGTTTTTATTTATTTGTCATCGATAATGAACGTTTCCTCTTTAACGAAAAATTCAACCACCTCCTCTTCAACATTTTTCGTATCGGAATCTAAGGTGTCAGTATCATTATTGTATCGTAATTCCAAACGACGTTTCTTCTGGGTATTCCATTCCTCAATACGTTTTTCACGATATTCATTGAATGCTTTCATTAGTGAGCATCGTTTTTCAATGAGCTCTTTCGAAGCTCTCGTCAAACGCATTCGATCCTTACTCTCGAATTGTGCTGAATATTTCTTCAAATTTTTCTTGATTTCTTTGATTTGATCAGGTGTTAATAAAGTAGGTGGTCGTGGTCGCCACAGCAGTTGATTGAAAGCATTAAGATTAACGCGTTTAAGGATACGACCTTGGAATGTCCAGATCCAATAGCCATTGTCGACGTTGGTTTTCCAATTGGATACAGCTGTAACAACGTATCTTCCTGTTGGGTCCCATTCAACATCAGACGTCTGATAATGGTCAGTTGAGTTCATAATAGTGAAGTCATTTGTATCGATAAATTCAAGTGCACCAGCCATTGTTGTCAATCCAGCCAAGACAATGAATTGACCCGCTGGTGACCAAAACAGATGATTACAAGCCTTCTTTTCCAACTTTTTCAATAGCGCTGGCTGATGTCCACATCTCACTTCATAAAAGCTGACATTTACGCTTGGTATTTCCCCATGGATGATTGCGAATTTGCAACCGACTGGTTCCCAAGCAAATGCATGAATTGGTTCTTTCATTTCAACACTGTCGACTGGAATTTGCTTTTCACGCATATGGAAAATTTCAAAGTTGTACGACATCCCGGTGTATTTTTGTTCAGTTTTCTCCTTTTTCTTTGCAAATCTGTCCACTTTCACACATAGATAATCGCCAGACTTCTGCCAAAATATTTTGCAGTCAGCGACGTTGAAAAGATTTTTATTACGTATTTCATTTCGGTTCGGTATTTCGAGGAGCGTTACACGAGCTGGTACGTCTTTGTCTTCTGGTACCCAATATGCTAGCACATTGTCGGTTGGAGACCAACTGAAATCTCTAATACCTGGAGTTTTGATGCTTCGTTTGTCCAATAGACCGAATGATGGTGTTTCATAAACGCTGAGTACATCCTCGCCCATACATGCTAAGTATTTATCGTCGTGAGACCAACGGAATATTGGCCATACAGAAGAACAATCCGGGAAGAATGAACGTTTTTCCTGCCCAGTAAGGATATCCCAAATCACGAGACGCTTTTGATCGGGCCCACCGTCCATGCGTGGAGTATATGTCACAATATATCTTTCACATGGTGAAAAGTCGATGCATTCAGCACCACTCTGGATGAATCGCGCACGTCTCGCAAACTTCGGACCGCCCCAAAGGGCAACACCGGGTTTGTGGAAGGTCGCTAAATATGTCCCCAACGGTGACCATTTTACATATGTTTCTGTCCATCTCGCACGTTCCTCTAAAATTGTAGGCTCCGGTGCAGAGTTTAGCCAAATTTGTACCGATACGACAGCCCCATTACCGCAAAGAACACAAAACTGGTCATACGCATCGGGCTCGAGGAGGTAATAATGTAGGTCGTTCGCCGCTTCGAATGGTTGAGGTGTAGGTGGTTCCCAATCTTTTGGAATATCTTCATATTTTTTGAAGTCGGTGAAAAGATTGACTTTGAACGTGTGCTGTTTATCAATCTTATAATTATTCGTAGTTTTAACCGCCGCCGCCGCATTCAGCGGATTGTTGTATTCGAGAAACATATACCTGTGGACACATTCAATACTGTAAATCTCAATAATAGAGTAATCGATCGAGAAGGAAGGAATGTAATTACCCTTTCGTGATACCGTTTTCATTTTTTGGATGGAATCTATTAACAATCGTACCGAATTTCCCGAACACTTTATTGATGAGTGTGTTAAACTTATCAAATCTCTCTGGCTCAACCTGCGGTGCTCCATCTACAACAATAACTGACTCGACTCCATCTGTTTCTGACGGCTTCTGGGACAACAAATCTGACAAGAGTTCTGTGAATCAAAAAGACAATATGATTTCTCCCGTTCAAGCATAACAATACTGATTTAGACAGGTTATGTCGTTACTGTCGCATCTTGCGGCGGTATAACCTTGCTCGTAAACTATCATGCACGCCTACCACGCAAACTTCATAAGCCAGTACGTCGTACTCACCTTCATCATTTATGTCATCTACGTATCCCTCGGGGTCACTGAAATTGGGTTCCTCGTCGTTGTTGAGAATTCCATCATTATTCTTAGTTGTATCCTCATTCTGATTACTTTTATCTAGAAGTGTTTTTTTCGCCATTTTAGGCTCGCACGCGATGCACAATGAACCAGAGTCTAATCACGATGTGTAATACGACCACTGAACCGAATTTCGCCGGAAATGGTTGGAAAGATGGCAAAAAATGTCGGACGTCCTTACTCGAAATACTTGTGTGCGCATGCGTCCGCGACTGTACAAATACTATGGGTGCTTCCTATTCATGCTACATTTACGTAGACTTGACTCGTGTGAACCCGTCGAAAAAAAAATAAATATCTGCTTTAAATTTACTTTCATATTGGTAGAGTCATCTCCTATAGATTCATCAACGAACTCATATCTCAATTACTACATTGTTAACCACAATGTCTTTTCGGTATTATGAGCCGTTTTGTTTTCGTCATCGCGCTTTCGGTTCATGTGTACTGATATGTGAAGATCCTGCTAGACTCGTGAGTTCATGCGAGTCTGCTTTCACAGATACTTTTTTTTTCGTTTTTTCAATTTTTAGATCAGTAATAACTATAATTCTCCAAATTTCCGCGCTTATTCGTATCATAGATGTTTACGATCGATGTTCCTACGTCCTTTCAAGAACATCGATGGTTCGATGGTAACAAATTCAAAAAATTGATAGCCCGATATCGATGTTTTTTACCAACATCGCTCAACTCCAGTACCGAGCTCGCACACCATCAATTGGCGGCGCGGGGGTAGCATGTTACTAGTGACATGTAGTAGCAATGCACACTAAAGTTGAAGAAATGTGCACACAAATAATGCAATTTTTTTAATTTTTATTTATACCGTATAAAATGTGAAAAATACCGACATTTGGATTCTCCAGTATCAAAGGAAAATTCTCGAGTTCTGAATATTCGAAAAAAGCAAAAAATTTAGTGGAATCTAACTATGTCTAAAGTGGAATCGAAACTCGAACTCCGAACGAGTTAGTTGTCATCGATGCCCCTGTTGAACTGAAGATGTTGAAGAATAAACATAACATGAAGTCCGATTAACAGTAAATATTTCATAAAATTCACAACACCTGAACCATGAATTAATGAATGAATGATCCTTAACTTGATAATAACAGAGAATTATTGAAATTGATTCCGCATGTGTTGTAGAATTGAGAATTGAGTAGAATCTCCAGTTGCTTTCCCCACGCGAGGAGAATCGCACTCCCAAAACCCATATGGAACTTTTCCAGATAAAGTATGAAAAGAAATATGTATAGCTTAGGGTAAGATACTTAGCTGAGATGAATAGTGCATTGAAATAAATTCTGCTTCTATTAGTCAAAAATTTATCATAAGTACCTCTATGAATATACTCACTTATGTTTATTAATTGCGTGTATATGAATCGCGTTTATTCTGCAACCACGGTGTGTAGACGGACGGCGTAGAAATTATATAGATTTGACATCCAATGTCGGATTGTTGTGACACTTTGAAAGACTATTCTTATCTTCTTTGATGCAGAAAGTAGTTTTCGATGGTGGCATTCTATTTGTAGCTTATTCTTTTATTCACTTCATCATTCAAAAATTGAGCGCCAATATATTCGTCGTATTCAGTAGCCGAGGAGTAGCTTCATCTTTATCTCGCAACAGTGTTCATCTCACGGTAATGTGAAGAAAAAGAAAATTGTACAAAACTTCTCCTTCTTTATTTTTGAATGAACGATTGGTATTGCTTACTCTATCCTGATATGAAAATTTGTTCCCACCTAAAAGGATTGAGTGATTTCTACTTAGCCCCGTCGAACCAACGGAAGTGTTCCACAATTACATCACCTACCCCTACTGCAAAGTACTTCTATCAGTTTAAGTGCGCATGCGTGTCCGCACGTGCTCATGAGTCGCAGCGCGAAAGTGCAACAGGCGCATGCGTCGTAAGGCTTGGGGCGCTTCAACATAGGGGTAGCTGACATGACTAGGGAACGCTCTCATTGACTCGACAGTACATTCTGGTTTCCTTGGTCCAATTCAGCCCAGTCCGCTCCGGTTTGTCAGGGCGTTTTTTTATTCAAGATTCGACATCGATATAATACACTCGCATGTATACACACACAGCTACATACATGCACACATACATGTATATACATATATCAAGTCCACATACCACTCAGTTCATTGTATCCCACATCGTTCCTCATTCCAGTCATCCTCAAACTGTTCGCGCGTTCGTCGTTGGACGTAGAACGTCCGCGACATCGATTCGCTCGTTCGTGGCACGTCACGTTCGTTGTGTCGCGATTTCCTTCGTCCCTCCTCTCCACTTTATCCTTCTATAATTTTTCTCTCTCCTCATCCTCATCATTGTTATCATTACCGGTATCGTCATCATCAACGTTATCACCATCATCGTCATCATCACCAGTATCATCATCATCGTTGCAATCATCATCATCGTCTCTATCATCATCATCACCATTATCATCACCATTGTCATCATTATCATCATCACCGTCATCATCATCATTATCGCCACCATATTCATCCTGATCATTGTCGTCCGTGTCGTCATTGTAGTGTCTTGCCCGCCGGTATACATAATTGTCCCAGTTCTTCCTCAAACAAAATTTGTGGTGGATGCACCAAGTTATTTGTCAGAAGGCATTGGCTAAAAGTGAAAAAGTGGTTGTGAACACAGAAGCATCCTGAAATACTCCGGACAGGATGGCGTTTAATGGGGACGGGCCACATTCAAAAAGGCAACGACTTGAAGAATCTGGTCATAGGGTAAGGAGTGCCGAACAAGCCGAAACGAAATACTCAAAAATGAAGCCTCTCTGACTTGTCCTTCCGGTGTTCCATCTCTTTCTTCCAATCAGCCATCATTCATTGTAGGACGCCTCAGTTGAATCATATCTCATCGTTTTCTTTGTTCCGATGTACTCCCTATCATTCATATATCACCAATCATTTCTATTTTGTGTATTCAAGTATTCGGAGCGCGCGATCGACTCTTCGTGGTCTTATTAATTCTTCCACCGGCATATTACGTTTGTGTTTTCATAAGTCCGTACCGGAATGTTATGATATTTCGAAAATTTTTGTTACGGGTACATGATATCGTTGGGTTTCGTTGCGAGCGCTTAATATTTGTTCGTGGCATCTATTATTAAGGGCCTGCATCATGAATCATATGTGTTGTGAACCTGTTTGGAGAATCGGCCAAATAACTATTGCGATTGTCATTGTGAATATATCATAATCGGATGTATGGTCGGATGAACGGAGTCAAACAAATAATTCTGAACGATTAGGTTTCTCAATACCTCAATATATTTCCATCAACAAAACAAAAACAGGATCATAAGCTCAAACATAATATCATTATGATCTTGTGATGATCATTTCCATTATCGTCGCCATAGTCAGCGTCGCATGCGTCTCTGAGGGAATGTCTCATATTCCCAGCACCTAAATTATAACATCTCCAACGAGATGATAACCTGCTATTTTTGCATAGCTCTCAACATATGTCATCGAAGTTTATTGATTATCCCACAAAACTTCACATCTCGACTGAACTCGAGTTTACTGATCTTTCAAATGAATTCGGTATCGTCGTTGTTCGTCCAATCGGTTGATTGACTATCATTTAGAAATGAGTAAAAGATTCTGTTCTCACCTTCAATGTCATAATGTCACTGCAGGAGCAATTGTTGCTTTTCCAACGACATTACCTCGTGAATCTAGATTAAATTTTTCAGTATTGTTGACTTCGCAAATGTGCCGACGGCCCTCTATGTGTCATGAATATCAAGAATGGGGTGCGCTCTATTTATCATTATCAAATCCAACACGAAAAACGAAAAAACGACACGTTTCAACAATATCATTATCAATAGTATTGTTGCAATTTCTATGTATATATCGCAATTGATTCCACCTTGTCGATTTTTGTTCTGGCCCTCACTGCCGTCCATTGTTAATTTCTCGTATTTACTGACAAAAAACTCTCATTTTCTGAGCATATCATCTACATACCATTTATGGGCATGACATGGATCGAGATATTAATATGCATCATTTATTTATCGTTGGAGGAGTTCATGCGCGGATGATACAAGTGGCGCACGCGCTTGAACATCATTAGAATCGATAATTAATATTTCCTCTAATTCATTCGTTCTACTTCCATATGATTCGATTTTACTGATCCTGTGACACATAATCAGAAGGCTCATGTGTCATGAGCGATGGGACTTCCAGCACGATAAGCAAATGGATACGACCAGTTTGTTATTGTCCCATCTATTTTATGTATTCCAAACAATCACGTAGTAATTCTTTCAATCACCACTCCACCCTGTGAACGGGATTCAACTTTTCACTGTCAATTTTAAGCCCGGAATCCAAACTCGAATACTTTGGAATGTTGAATGGGGTATGAAAAGAAAGAAACTTTCTGTGTTGTAACTGTATATATAAAGACAGCCAAACACAATATTTTGAATACTCGTAAAAGGAATTTTGTTTCTTGCACGAACATGAATCAGAAGGACGCTGATGACCCCTTCACGATGTGAATATATTCGTGGAATCGGCTAAACCTAGATCATATTATCCAAATTTAAGTATGACACTTGTGGCATACACAGTGTGAACGTTCATACATTTCCATTGAGTTATGGAATAGGTTTTTGAGATATCTATGTCGTATTTCAAGACCGTGAGTAACGCGCCAATGAACCGAAGAATCCTCATGTATTCGTATCAATGAAACGTGGAAATCGTTTGGTCGCTAATCTCTTTATTAGCGCGTGCTTGGCGATGTGCCAATCTTGAATATACACTGTGTAATATAACATTTTCGTGGTTTGCACTCCTATATTTTTTCAACTGAATATGTCCTGTTGCTGGTCCACTAGAGCATCATATACTTCTTTGATATTATTCTGATTGTTCTGATATTTCTGTTCGGTTACGATCGACATTGGCCTTTGGTTTTCGTTACAATGGGAAAGGATTGTTAATAGACCTAGATTCAGGAACCAGGATCAACCAGTATTGTTGGGAAACAAAAAATAATGACATCGATCTATGGTAACTGATCTCAAATGAGAGAAGAAGGATAAAAATTTTGCAGATAGGACTTTATTTCCTTTATTCAATCTTCTGTTTCCCGCCGGATCCCATACTCTTGAGAATTCTTCCATGATTCAAGTATGCTGTTAAATTTCACATAAATGTAATTGACGTTTGTATTTTCCAGAATCATGAGTATGGAGCATATGGTGACGAACCCCGACGTAAAAGGTATAACATACATTCGTATGCATATCTATAGTGGTATTGCATATGAATTTGCCTGGCATAAATTTTGAACATCCTAAAAAACGGCTATGCGTGTACTTATCAGTCTATTCATGTTTCAGGGAGGACAATAACAAACCAAACCACGTCTTGCTGTTCACAATTATCAACCCAGTATATCCAATTACAGTCGTAAGTGAAATATTGGAATTTATTGACTTTTATGCTGGAAGATGATCATTTCTTATCGTGAATAGTCCTCATGATCTCGAATTTTAGAGCTGCCAACATGTTTTCCCGACATTTCTAATTCCAAACGGCACATATATATTACGTAACATGCAAGAAACGTTTGAAACCTCGCAGACATTTGTATTGTGACAAGTCACTATATGCCATAACACATCAGATGATGAGAGAGTATAATGGTCCACTAAAATATATAAATGAGGTTGGGGCGCAAATGAAATCAATTTTTTTTGCGTATTGAAAATATTATTTGAAATGCCGAAAAACGATTACTGTGTGTAATTGAACCTCTGATAATCAAAAGGTCAATCATTGCAATTTCTTATTCTTTTTCTAAACGGGGTTTTGTCTCGTAACTTCCATACCATCGAAGTGAACGGAATTCGGACCATTTTCTTATGGTCACGTCTTCAACATTGGAGTCTTTTAACATTGATAGAAATTTTCTCCTTCCAGAGTGATTTGCGGTCCAATTTAGAGTCAGAACGAAATTTCCGCTTTTTTGGCTGTAGATTTTATTTCTTCGAGTCAGTTGGAAAACTGAGTCTCTTCATGGATAATAATTCAATTTTTTTACTTCATAAATGTATATCATGTGATCGATGAATAATTCCCAACAGCAAACGTCATGATTGTTGTTATTTGAAGGAATTAAGGACAGTAGAAGTGTTATTTCTTAGAGAGAATGTTTTCAGTAGTCTTGTCAATGAGAAACAAATCATCATCAATTAGCAGATGCAATTTTTAAATTTACCCAAACATCAAATCTACAGTCGGAAAAACAAGAATTTTATCTCGACTTCCAATTCAACGTTGAATAACTCTTGAAGGAGTAAATTCAGCTAATAAGAGACATTCCTCGTAGCACATTCTTCCTTTGTGGATAGTCATCGGCTTCTTACGAAAACTGATTTATACATGAATTACAGGGTTGCAAATTTGGCGAATCAATTTTTAAATTGATACCACTGTCAAAGCGCGACTATACGGTTCATTCGACAATGAATTTCAATTGCACCCTCTCTAAGAATCATTCAATTTCCTTCAAACAATAAATCTATTGGAGTTTCGTTCACTTTGATAGTTTGAAACTGATAAGACAAAAATCGGCTCAGTAAAAAAAAAATAATTGCGATAATAGATCTCTTAATATGAATATTAAGGGTTCAAACTCACACAATGATTGTTTTTTCATTATCCCAAATAATATCTTTGATATAGTGTGAGGAAATAAAAATAGTTGATTTTTCTGGCCTAGTGTAAAATATATCAATACCAGGACGTGCACATGCATACTCCAAAATAATCTTTTTTGGCTCTGAAGCGAGATATGTTCGTTGCATTCTTTCAATACTAT
>JABMBR010005880.1:0-12681 GCA_018881525.1 Meteorus sp. PSUC_FEM 10030008
TATATATGTATATATATATATAACAGAAAAAAAGAAGCACAAAGTGTCAAGTGTGGAGGGGTAAAAAAATCGCTACGATTTTTTTGGGGTTATGTTTGGCAATAAATAATTTCAAATGAATTAGTTAATTAAAAATAAAAGATAAATAGTGTCAACAATGTCGACGGGAAAGCGATTGGCTAAACGTAGTATTATTGGTACACGTGTTTGTGCACCGGGTAATGATGGAAAATATTACAGTGGTGTTATTCATGCAGTTAAAACACCGGCATCAGCGACTGCCGAATCCGGCTTGCGAATAACACCAAAAACACGTTATTCAGTGCGATTTGATTCATTAATAACTAGTGGTATTGGTAGTAGTGGTGGTGGTGGTGGTGGTGGTGGTGGTAATTGTAGACCACCATCACCAAGCACCGAATATTCAGATCGTGATTTAATTGGTCCTGGTTTTGGTTCAGTTACGAGTGCAAGATTGGTGGCAGGACAAAAAGTTTATTTAACATACAATGGACGTGAAATTCATGCTGAAGTAACACAACACAGAGAACATCTAGACGAAGTTGATGTTATTATTGCGCCAACTGGCCAAGAAGTAAGTGAAAACACAATAAAAAAAAAGAAAGATGAAGAATAAAAATATTCTCTGTATAAATAATCATTTCTTTTTTCTCTTTATGAAATAAAAACAAATAAATATCAGGTAAGTGAGTATATTTTGTATAACTGTTTTTGTGGGATTAAATTTATGTACACTTTGAGTGTCTGTGAATTTATAACGGAAGTGACCGTTGATTGCTACATAAATTGTCGCTGAAAAAAAAAAGGAACGGCATAAAAGAAAGAAAAACATTATTTTATTATCTATTTTTTCTTTCATTATTTTTCTCCTTTTTTTTTCAACGTGACCTCGCGTCCTATATAAATGCCTGGCACCAGGTTACCGCACAATATTGTCAAGTAAATAGGTGACCTATTTATCCACGGGGTTGCACATGCGCACGATAAATTTGAAATACACTTGTGGGATGTGTAAACAAATGAATAGAAATTTGATTGCATCATTGATACTCTTCCTTCGTTCATCCTTTCTGCAGAATTTTCGTGGTGCGTTTTCATTTATTTTTCCTCAAACCTAGGAAAAATTCGTTTAATTGTTGGAATTGGTTTGTATTTATCGCTGTGTGTTCATGTATGTGTGGGCCAAGTAAATAAATGAGTGAGGAATAAATATGGCCTACTATGGTACCGCTATAAAGGCGGTAGCGATGGGCGCGGCTATGATTCTTATTTGTGTCTGTGTGTAAATTGTGAGGAAACTCTGTATATTCATGTGTGTGTGTATACATTCGTAGTGAACACTCTGTTTACAACAGAGTCATGCACTGATGCACACGTTGAAAACTTATTTGCCACTCTCTATACTATGTTGTTAAAGTTGTTTTATTTTTTTTCTTTTCAATGCTGATGTAGGAAAAAATCGAGTTTTAGTGGGAAGGGTAATTCGATGATTTAACGAGTGATATTGAAAGCTCAATAACTCGCGCAGGGATTGATGAATTCTGGATTTAGTAGTGGAGATGGAAAGTAGAGAGTATGAGCTTTACAATGAGCTTTTGATGAAGTTTATTGGTTTATTATTGGCAGAATTGTAGGGGTTGCAATTTCACAAAAATTTCAGTCAGATTTTTCGTCGTTTTTGTTCACAATGTGTGACAATTGTGTCAATGATGATGAGAATTTTTTTTATTAATCTGTTGTAGTATCATCAAGATTTAATTGTGATAATTGAGGAAAATAATTCTGAGATTTGCTAGTCAATTTGCTGTGTTGAATTCAGTTTCGACAATGTCACGATGAATAAATATTTCCTCATACGCAATGGAAGTGAATAATGAACAGAAATTTCCTCTCACATTAATTTTGAATATGACTGCGAAGAATAAAAAAAGAGAATTCTATCAAAAGAATGACAAATATTTTTCCTAATCAATTCCTGCGAAATAAAATTAGTATACTGTCATTTTTTATTTTATTTATTAATTTCATCACTAGATAAATAATAAAAGTGACGAGGAAAAAAATCGTCTCTTTGAATCAAACGAGAAGAAAAATTAGACCAACAATCAAATAATTCACCTTCTATTTTTCTAACCTCAAAAAATCAATTAACAACCCAACAGTC
Source organism: Meteorus sp. PSUC_FEM 10030008 (assembly GCA_018881525.1). Classification (NCBI taxonomy): domain Eukaryota; kingdom Metazoa; phylum Arthropoda; class Insecta; order Hymenoptera; family Braconidae; genus Meteorus; species Meteorus sp. PSUC_FEM 10030008. The sequence continues at coordinate 2,186 of JABMBR010005880.1, forward strand.
ACCACCTTAAATGTCTCAAATAATTAAAAAAACACCAACAATATAAGACGCACAGTAAATGCAGAATAAAAAAAAAAGCCCCGACATAATTCCTGCGAATAAACTCAAGTGCCACAGCAAAAATCCAAATGCAATCCTCGAATCTACAATTCCAAAAATAAATAGCGACTCGAGAAAAAGAAAAGAACGCTGTCAAAATGGTGTCAACTGTGTGTGCAAAGCAACACACTCAGCCCATATATTCACACATATAATTGATATATACATAGCGTGTTCATTGCAAAGGTGATTGAGCAAGTCGTGTTACGAACTCGAGAACCCAAAGATAGAGTGCACAGCAGCAGTAATATATACATATATATAAAGTCTATAAAGTATATAAAACAAAAAGTAAAGTACAGAGTATAGTAAAGACCGGCACAAAGCCGGCCGGCCGGCATTTCTCCGACCGCCGGCCGGCTTTACAACATAACCCCACCACAATCCTCTCTTTTTTTGTGTATACACCAACGACGATTAAGACGACTGCTGGTGTACATAGTGGGCTCACTTGCGCACATATAAATACATATTCGCACATATTCACACTAAAGTATGTAAATATATGACGAGGGTATACCAAGACCCAACCAAACCCCTCATCAACGTTCCAATGCTAAATCCGCGTGGGCGAGCGAAATAGAAAATAAAATGAGAATGACACGAAATGTTGATGGTGCGCATGCGCATGTCACGCGGCACGAGTGGCGACATTGCAATATATCAACGTGTAAATACATACGTGCACAAATGTATATATATATATGTGTGTGTGTGTGTGTGTGTGTGTGTGTGTGTGTGTGTGTGCGGGTGTAGGTGTGTATGCATACTTATTTATAATTTTTAGTTGGAACAAATTGTTGGGGAAAATACGTAAACAATTCAATGTCGTGATAATGACGTCATCATTTTTATTGTCCGGTATTGTTTTCTTTTCTTTGTTATTGTTTTATGGATGTTTTGTTTTCAGTTCGGTTTTATATTTATGTAAGTCTGTGAATTATTATTTGATGATAATTGCAAGCGTTTTATGGAAAAATGTGGCAGGATTTTGTTGTAATTTATTTGTCGTGATAATTTTTATTTCATTGGGATTTTTTTTTAATGTTCGTGGTGGAATGAGAAGAGTTTTTATGCTTGCAGAGGTTAAAGATGTACGCGTAGAGCATTGATCAACTGAATTCCTATGGGAAATCTTCATTTTGACGACGGGCTTAATCCTTTTCTTTCGTTTTTTTTCTGACTGGCGAAACTGATATCTCTGAAAGTATTCGGTGGATTTGGTTCGGGATGGGTTTATCCAATTTCTAAGAAGATTTGCTTTGGTATAAACTAAAATTGGAACAATCGTTGAGGTATTTTTCATTGTGTTTCATTGTGAAATAAATACTTGACAAATTGGTGAAAAATCGGGTGAACGTTTCTTTCTATTTCAGCTCGGGATTGAGAAAAATTTTATGGAGATTATGCAATATGGATTAACTGTATCATTCACTGAGATGCAGGAACTTGTAATTAAAAAAAGAAAAATATTGAAACAGGAGAATTTTATTATTACCACAATGACGACCTTGAAGGTGAAAATTTTTTACAATTACAAGAAGTGAAAGCAATGAACGATTCGAATACGTAGTCAGAGAAAGCGTAAAAAAAAGTTTTTGTACGTGTCTTGATTTTATTTATTTATTCAACATTATTATTTTTTCATCATGAAGAAGTTATTTATTTTTATTGCCGCACCGACTGAAAAAAAAAATTTACTTTTCAATATTCCCTTTCAATCGTGACGTATTCAACATCAATAAAACCATAAAATTCTTCCTGTCGACAATTCAACTGAAAATCCAAATTATTTCCACTATCAATCGACTAACAAATTACAACAAAACGTCAACTCAAATGTCTGCCAGTCAAAATAAAAAAATCAAATATTCGCAAATAAATAAACGAATGAAAAATAAAACTCTGTTTATAATTATTTAGAAAGTACACGTATTACAATTTTCATAAACTTCTCTGCTTTTTTTTTCCTTTTATTAATATCTATATGCATAAACATTTTTTTCCTTTCACTCGATTTCATGATTATGCGTCGGTTTACCAGCACACATAAACCTCTCTCCCTTGCTCTCAATACTTGTTTATGAAATTAAAGAGCCACGCGGTCTGGTTTGAATTATACGTATGGGTTAAATAATATTCTTTAGCAATAAAAGAACAAAAATGGAATGAAACAATAATAAAAATGATAATAATAAATAAATACAGTATGTGCAATAAACGGTAGAGTTTTACGCAAGTCGCGTGTGTCAGAGTTTTAGAAATCCATGTGATACAACACACAAAGAAAAAATGGCTCGCAATTATATTTATTTAATTTATTCATGCGCAATATGACGAATATTTTTTTTTTTTTTTTCATTCTCAAATCTATTTATCAATTTATATCGATAATTATTTATTAATCTCAGTTTCCTTGACGTCAATGATAAACTGTTACATGAATAATAATATTCATTTTGTAATTCAGTTGATTTCCAAAGTGGATTGTGGTGAAGAAATTAAAGAAAAAAAAATAGAAAAAAAAAAGAAAACGAATGCGTGAATGTTCGTTGCCTATGAGTGTAGAATGATATTTAACGTCGACCTGGTGCTCTGAATTTTGTTTAGAGACGTTGTCGCACATCATCGTGTGCTTCCGCATTGAAACGAGACGAAAGAATGGAGAAGGGATACTCTCGTGTCGTTGAGCTGTTTTTTTTTCTTTTCTCTCCTTTTTATTTTCGTTCTGTTTGACCTAGCTAGAGAGATGTGACGTAATTATCTGTGTGTGCAAGTGATGAAGTAGAAGAGATGATTGGTGAAGAGAAGAAATGAGAATTAAAAACGAAAAATAAAACCCGGAATAATGAAAAAAAAAAAAAAAAAAACGAGAACAAAACAATGAGAAAAAGAAAAGTGGACAAGTTATTTCGTACGTGATATAATTGAAATGACTTTTTCCTTTGTCTTTGTATTGTTCGTTCCTATTTGCTGACAATTGCACGTGCAGATGACCAAAACAAACAAGACAATGGAAAATATTAGGCCTTGAGATACTCACGCTAAATAAATTCCACGTTGGAAATAAAGAAAATGATTCATCACGATCATTCCTCAACTTTTCTTATTAAAATTCATTTTATTATCTTCCTGCCACACTCGACCAACTTTCAAAATTTCGACACATCCCACTATCTGTCAGAATTTAAACCAGACAACGGCAATGAAGTTAGAACTTTTTATTTCTTATTGTTAACGCATTGGGAATCGATTCAGTTGGAGATTATGGAAAACGAATCGTCAAGTGAAACAGATCTTCGTCATGGAGAATTGATAGCTAAACGTTGTTTACTTTGAGAGAACAGTAGTAGAAAGGACAATGTGAAATAACCTACACAAAAGTCGTCGTATCCAATTGAGCCTGACTTCAGACGGGTAAAGGTTGCCTTGTGTTGTTGTATACGTTGAAAACAAAGGGAGAACATGGATTAGCAACGTCATTAGCTAGATATCAAATAACTGGGACAGATGTTACTATTGTAGCATTGCAAAATAGTAACAACAATGTTGAGATTGTTGATGGGTTCAATATTGACGACATAAATGCTCGATCCGAGTAAAATTTCCCTGTTGATAATTAATTATTTCGTTTAATCAGCAGAATTCAATGACACGACATTAAGACGAATGCAAATGGTCTTGAGTGGTACATGTGGATGAAAAACATTGAAAAAGCTGAAAAATAACCTCGAAAAATTGAATATTCAAATATTTTCATATCAAGAGATAAAACTAATAAATTTTTGTGTGTTTGTTTGTGTAGGGTACGATGAGATTGACAAAACGTATTGATGAAGTTCGACTATTGGAGTCACGAAAGAGCGCCCGTTTAGCTGATCAAGACACGGACTTTGCTCGACTGGCAGACATGGCGGGCGATCGTAAACGCGCCTCCTCTCACTCTATTGACGTACCACACGTTCCTGGGTGAGTTCGTGGGTTTTATTTTCCAATGAATACACTACCAATGCATTTTAAATATCCTTCAGCTGGTTTTTATTCCATTTTTTCATCTTCTTTCACTTGACCCAGCTCACGCACATTCAACGCGAAAATATTTAAATATATTTTCCAAGTTTAAATTACCGTTATGTGGCCAAAGTTGCTTCGAAATGGTATTGCATAACTGTTATCTGTATATATATGTATATAGATAGTGTCCTCGCAGATATGTGACATGAATTAAAATTTTAGTTGGTAGCAAATTAAACCTGGACCTCACTCAATGTTTAATTTATTTTATTGATTTATTTAGTTGTAGATTTGGAAATTATTTGTGCATTTTTCATGGTGAATTTTTTTTTTCTTCTTCCTCACGTGGAAAAAGGTCACTGAGGACTTGTGGAATGCGCGTTTGTTTTTTATTCTACAAGCGATTTGATTCAATGCTACGCATATTTATCGATGTTTCCAATTGATTGCATAGCAACCATAACCTAAAACTACGAAATCCACCGAACTTTCATAAATTTTTTATCTGAAAATTTTTCAAACTCTTTCAAAGACTCATCAAAAGTCAACGGAGTGAGTTTATTGTTTCAGAATATTGAAATTGATCGAAAGTAGATCTTTGAATAAATAAATTCGCTGAATTTATTGTGAAATTTTTGAAAATGGCGATAATACACGAAAATATAAAATTTCTTCATGTCATAATTTAGTTTGAACGAATTAATGTGTGGGCATGAACAACTATAACTAAAAATATTGTCACTACATCGCCCCAACAACAAACCACATGGGAAGAAAAAAACCTCATACAATAAAAATATCTAAATTGATGAATACTCGTCATCACAGTGTAGTGAGTCAGTAGGTTAAATTACGTAATTTGGGTCGTGATGATGCGACACTTGGCTCGTCCATGCAACAGAGCGACACGCGAAATAGAGAGGGGAAAAAACATGAGGAGGAGGGTTTGGTTGTGGCATATCTGCAAGGCGACCGGCCGGCCGGCATCGTGTGGAATTGGGTCAATCAATAGTTCCTATCTAAAATGGGTCAGGTGCACAATCACCACGATATACCACTCCGCACCCTCTATTCAATCCCCTAAAAAATCCCCCGCATCGATAGAGAAGGGAGCACAGAAAAAAAAAATGCGCCAAGAGATGAACCAAAATTATTTCACGATTTCTCTTTCTTTCAACAATTATTTTTTGTTTTTCCATCATTAGAAAATGGAATGTGGTTTCATCGTACACGGATTACTCTTATTTGTAATCCATCTCTATATATAGATAAATAAAGAAAAAAAAACTCCAAAGAAGGAGAAAAAATTCCCGTTTTTAAGGTGAACACTTCACCATATATGCGAGCGTTATATTGCGAACAAACAACGGGGCTAAGGCCGCGTTCCGGGTTCACGCGTGCAGAGAGTTTGACCTAAATTCACCATCACAGATATTTCCAAATCACGCGAACGATAAAAAAAACACCACAGCATAATAAGCATAACAAAAAAAAAATAATTCATTTAGTCTGAAATAGAATAAACAGCGACTGAGAAAAGTGATGTGGAGCAGTTGAATCAGTTGCGGCTGAGTAAGAAGACCAACATGAAATAAAATGAAGAAACAAAAGAACATAATATCACACGTGACCTACGTCAATTCAATAGACGTTGTCAAACTTGGTGAATCCTTGAGAATATATACGAATGGCTCGACGTCTAGACGACCATGAATAAAAAACTAAAACATATTTATGTAGATTAATTCTCAAATAGGCTTAAATATCCTTCGAGAAAAGAATAAAAGTCGAAAAAGAATGAATAAATAAATAAAAACGAATGTGAATACAAATTGTTTGGATAAAAAAAAAATCAAAACGAAAGTCACAAGTGAACATAAATATTCATTCAAATAGAAAGTTTAGCAATAATACCTAAATGAACTACGTGAATAAAAAAAAAAATTGATCCAACAAAAAGATCGAATAAAATTGTCTCACATATTTTCATCGTGACAATAAATATTTTGTCTTTATGGTGGTATTTGTTGATAGTTATTTGACGACGGTTGAATTTTGTTGGTACCACGGGGTGAGGGATAAAGAGGGTGTGACAAAATTACGGGGTCGCTCGGTGCCAGGCCAACGGATCGAGGTCGATCGATGCAGCAGCAATGTGTTTATATACATATAAACATACATACATATATAAATTTATATACGAATCGTCGACATACAGAGTGTGGATTGTCTGTGGGGGCCACGTACAATAAATAGGTCGCATTCGCTCAACTTCTCCCGCTCTCTCACATCTATATAATTATATAAAACACATACACACATGTGTATGTAAAATATATTGGATTATTTCCTAAATAATCGTTCAATGTGTCGTGATGAAAAAGCTGAATATATTTACGAAAAATCCAAAAATAAAAAAAAATGTCACGCGTTATATTTTTGAAAGTAAATTTAAATGAGAGTAGATTTTAAAATTAAACTGAAACACGAGAGAAAGTTCATTTTAACGTGGAGAAAATATGTACATGCAACAGTGTAGGTTATGTACACACGAATAAGGTTATGTTGCGTTTTCAGTGAGAGTATGTGTGCATGTGCGAATGTATTGCAAGAGTGAATGTACAGAATAAAACTAACGAGTATGAAATGAATTCGTGAGTGGTTGAACGGATTTTTGAACGTCCTGTATCAACTATCGAATGCATTGTCATGAAATTGTCTATTGCGCATGCGCGAATGCATTTGCCCCCTCTCTCTTACTCTATCGCCCACTATTTTTCTCTTTTCATTTATATACACACGTTATGATAATGTGTGTGTGTGTGTGTGTGTGTGTGTGTGTGTGCAGTCGTGTAGATGTATTTGTGTGTATATAACCGGCACGTGCACCAATACACATCCGTTATGCCGGTATATCCGTGAGAATTCTGGCGCGAATCCGACACGTGCCACAATGCAACATAGTGAAACGTCATTGAGAATAATTCAAAGGAAAAGAAGAACACATCAATATATGATTTGTCATTTTGTGTATTGGGAATTTCGTTTATTAAATTTATTGGTTGGTTATGATGAAATTGAGGTTAGGAATTATTAAATGGGGATTTTGATCATTTGAAAAATTTTTTTACACTTTTGAATCGAAGTTGGATGACAATTTTCAGTGATACACTGGATCCAACAAGTGTTCCAACCTCAATTCACTTCATTTATTGTCACGAGATTTTATCAACAGATTGGTCAATAAATTTGAAATTATGACGAAGGGATGAAGGATAAGAAAAAAATAAAAACCGGGAGGGTTCGCCCGGGTTATATTGGCTATGCTTGGTGAAATCAGGTCGCTCGATCCAGGTCGCCTGTTCTCTCCCTGTACATAACCCAATTTCAGCCATTGCCATGTCCTTTCCACCCTCACATTCGCCCCCTCGAACTCACACACACCCACACCGACCGATTTATATACAAACTGTCATGTACATTATACACTCGAATACATTCACACAATATCGCTCCATCCCAACAGACAAACTGGGTCAATGCTGCACCCGAATTCACATGAAAAAAAAAAAAAATGGCACAGGATCTTCTCACCCATTTTTCACACAGGATAATTTTTAATTTGATTAATCTATCCCACCTCCCTGTTTGAATACACTCGTACATCAATTTTGCATGAATTTTAATTGATCACGACATTTTTCCACCCGTTTTTTCATTTTTTCGAGGAGGGTAAAGAGTCCTGACCCAGTTTAACGGCAGAAAAAAAAGTTAAAAACATTTTCCCATGTACTATCTGCTGGCTTGCATTCTATATGCATTTCAAAACTCTCTCCTGACTTCATAGAAAATTTAGTTTTCCTCTCTTGCCCTCGGGAATGTTTGTTCTTATTTTTTTTTTTATTCATTCTGACGGGAGAAACACCACAGAGCGCATTACATGACTCCAAGGCGTATTCATCGACCTACTTTCCCAGATTATATTGTCGTAATACGACACTCACTATATCTATGTTGATGATATTTATTTATTTCGTAAAGACATTCTACAGTGGAGGTTTGGTATTTTGTAATGCTAGTGAAGGGCAAATATCAAATATTTAAATGATCAACGTAAGATTTAACTGTCAAGACAATGGAACGATAATGTGGGAGTGAAAGTGTTGAATGATGTCAATCAAGTTGCGAAGTAATTTTTTCATTTATTTATTTTTATAAATTTTATTTTGTTGTTTTTCAGATCGAGAAAACGACGACCAAGTTCAAGCAATGACTCGGAACGTTCCTACAATGGCGGTTGGCCATTGGAAAATTATGCGAGAATTGGACATAGATGTGGACGTGAAGGATGCCGTACGAATGAACGTGGCGATTGTATGGACGAGTGTACTGCCGCCCTTGTACTAATGTCACTCTCATGTTCACCGCACAGTCCACATCATTCTTTACCACTTCATTGTCCAAACGGTTCGTGTTATTATGTCAAGTTCATTCTGTTTTTTTTTCCTGCTCAATAGATTGACAAATCTTTGCAACTTCATTGCTTGTTGGTTGACCTTTCCACTTTATCTGTGTAAATGTCTCCCTTTTTAGCTTTGTAAAATGTTAAAGTGGATGAAATGATAAAAAAAGAAGAAGAGAATTTGTTTGTTCACCAACTTTTTGAAAAGTTTTTCACTTCCGAGGTTATAAGTAGGTAGAAAATACTCACGACCTTTAAGTCACACGTGTACTTTAGTCATTAGATTGGCTTGGATCACATGTACGTTGATACGTGTTTGCGACTAATTACAAACCAGCCATAACCTTAAAACTCAATTATTATCGTTACTTTTATGCAATGGAAAGTCTCCTTGACCACAACTCTTTGACGAATGATTTTAATCAATTGAAAAATGTTTCTAAAGTTTTATGAAAATTTCAACATCGAATCTGAGATATTCATCACATTTCCATGAAGATTCGTCACTTTTCACAGCTAAATCTCAACAAACTAAATCTCTACATCCCCAAATTCGCCCCAATCAATTCCCAATACATAAAAAAAAAACAAAAATGACCCACATAACGTCAAAACTGTAAAAAAAATCTCCACCATCATACAAAACAAGTGAAAATCACTTGCTGAAATGACCTTTGTAATTGATTATGAAGGTTCTTGGATGAGTCAGGGGATTGATAATGCAGTTATGGGCTCACCGGGGAACGGTGGTACGTCAAACAGCAGCAGCAGCGATGTATCATGGCGTAGCGGTACTCCCTCACCTCAATTGAGCGAAGAGGGCGCATCTATGGCTGCCTCAACATGGCCCACATTGAACAATCCAAGTGTTGGAGTACGACCCACGATGAATAACAATAATATCGATAATTGCAATGCTTCCACATCACACAATCAGCTTAACTCATCATACACCGCCTCTGGATCATCATCTGGTAGTACACCCAACTCTTCCGGTACCTTCGATGAAGGTATCGTCACGGATTATCTTGAAGAGATGCATCCAAGAAAGAAAAAGGTTCGTGACTGTTATCATTAAATAATAAATTCAACATTTGTTCGTTTTCTCTGCTTCATCTCATCCTGCGCTTCTTTTACTTCACAAATTCCCGATGGATTTATTTAACTTTATTTAAATTATCAGTACGGTCGACCACGACGTCAAAACCATATGACCTTGACATCACTGACGCTTTCGCAGAAGCAAGTTCGTCGGCCGTCCTTGAGACGCGTCCATGAAAATATGCTTTACGTGTTTAAATGTACCTGTGTGTAATTGCTCTGTATCGAACAATAGTCTTTGTGTTTTATTTTTCATTAAATTAAATTAATTGTTGCTCGAAAACTTGCAACTGCAGTTGTTTCTTTAAATTAATTATTCATCAATGAATATAATTTTTTGAATAATTCCATTTATTTATTCATTGGTGTCATGCAATGAATTGATGTTGACATATGCACGATGGTGTGCCGGGTGTCCCTGGATGTTATGTAATGAGAAAAAAAAATGTTCATTGCCTCATACATACGAAAAGAGAAATAAATTGAAACTGTGTAAAATATTTGTGACCCTGGACTTGGTAAACATCAAAATATTTACATTAAATTGAAATCTTGATTAGCAACCTTATCATATTCAAATCGAGAATAAAAATTCTTATTCAGTGATAAGAATGATCAATAATTTATGGTTAATTGTCAAGTAATAATTATTGTTGAATTTTTATTAATTGTAGAGAGAATTGCAAAATCAAAGTCGTGCGAATCGTCATCTTGTTGAAAATGGCGCCGGATATAATTTCGAAGAAACAATTCCGGTGAGTAATTTAAATTATCTCAAATAAATAACACAAAAGTGATTTATTTATAATAAAAATTTATT
>JABMBR010005881.1:0-12681 GCA_018881525.1 Meteorus sp. PSUC_FEM 10030008
ATATTTATAAATATATAAATACATACTCGTGTGTTCGTGCACAATGTATGAAAATGTACAGATCACTGTTGTCTAGAAATTTGTAAATGTGACTCATTTTCGCAGTTGAATGCGTTTTTCATCATCACACAATAATATCCACATTTATAATGAGAATATAAACGTCACGCATGTATAAATATACATACATATGCATGTGTTCATTTCAATCGATAGATACATCCATTAGCATAGTATGTCATTGACAAATTGAATGAACGCGCAAACAACCGTACACATAGTTCACATGTAAAATAAACAAAGGTACGTTGAATTATTTTTGCCATACATTGTGTCTCTTTCTGTCAGTTACGGTACATCCCGTACATAATAAAATACCCGACAATGAATATGTATAAAAATTAGAATATCCATGGAGTGTGAGGCCAATGGCCATTTCAATTTAATTTATTTCCCCTTCATTCAATTTTTTTTCACTTCAATTTTCATCTTTTTCTGTTCCGCCAGGTATTTGAATTCATATTTTTAATTAGCATGAATCCTACTAATGGTCATTTTTCAATTTTTCATGTGAAATACACATTTATGAAGAAGCTGTAGCAGAAGTGAATGATGTGATGAATAAAATAGAAACATATCGGTAGATGAAAAAAAAAAATATAAAAACAAGGAGATATTGTGTGGAAAATTGAAAGAAAGTGAATAACGTTGAAAAGGGTTGATTTTACAAATAGACAAATAAATATGATAGAGATAGAGAAAGAAAGAGAGAAAGAGAGGTCACATGTGTAGAGTCAATTTATCAACTCGTTATACCGGCGTCTTTGGCAGTTTCCTGCGAGTTGGTGACGAGGGCGTTTTATCCGTTTCCGAGTCTGTAAAATTAATGGGCATCACTTTTAATCCGTGTAGTGGATTCGAGTGGAGGAGATGAAGGAATATGACGAATAGTGATGATGATTTACTACAAAAACTATGTGTTTGATAATAGAAAATAGAACATTGAATAGATGTGAACTCACCTAACTGAAGACCGAGGTTTCCTGAACTCTTTCCAGATGATTGTGATATTCCTGGATCATCCAATGAATCACCGCTCCTAAATTTTTGATACAGTTGAAAATAGAATAATCGTTATTTTATATTTTTAAAACTGCATCGCATGGTTTTAACAGTTCACTTCTCTCTTTCTCGCAGAGTATTATTCACAGTAAAACTCACATATCACCAACGTGCTCGACTAGTATTTCTGCAACGTCACCAGTACGTTCGACTATTTGCGCCACATCCTCAAAGTTCCGATCGATCAGCGACACTCCCGACCACTCGAGTACCTAGAAATGCATGAACCACTTCCAATATAGCTTCGAAAAAGATCATCAATCATTTATAGTTAGTTACTCTGTACCACAATAATGAAAAACTTTGAATTCTTAATGCAAAATTCAAAGTTGTAAGACTTTTCCAATAGTTGACATATCAAAGGTTATGTGTATACGTATAAAAGATGATGGAGTATTCACAGAGAATCCCTGATCACACGTAAATCCTTTCAATTAACCTAATCGTCAAGATTAATGTTTCACAAAGACGTAAACATTTCTACAGAGATGGCTATATAGCAGCACAAAGTTTCCTGAGCTTCGATCTCTTTGATCCTTATAAATGGCTGTTGGCGCATCTCTCAAGATCAAAATTTTTTTCCTGACGGAATCCACTTGAGCCTTCAGCATTTATCACCAAGAATTCGTAATGCGATGGACAAAGAATAATAAAACAAACAAGCAGATACTTTCCTGAGTGATGACTTATTAAATAATAATCATCGCAGCTTTTCCTGCTATCAAAATGATATTGTCAAGATGTCCTTGGACAGATCTACTTTCTACGCATCGCTATTTCCATTTAACAAATCATTTGTGTCATCCAGATGCACTGGTTGTGTTGTCTATGACAGTCACAATGAACAAAAACATATAAACAAATAGCCAAACCTGTCCTTGAACGACATTTATATGAATGTAGGTACTTCGTGTCATCACAACGCATTGCTGCAGCACCAAGACTCTCAGAAAAAACAAAAACTCGTACCATTGTCATTTCAAGCTATTCTCTTCTCTTCTTTCTATTCTACTTTGTCCCATTCGCTCGCACACTCTGATATTAATATTTATGCTCGAGTAGTTGGTAATATCACTCTGTTGTTTTTGATTCAACGCATTGAGTCACGTGCTGTGGTTACACGAAGACAATCCATAGGTGGCTTAATAAACGCTCGATTGTAAGCGCGGTTTACCTCTATCCATATTGTGTCACCGCCATTTTTCCAACAAAGATTGTTTATATCACCACGCGTAAACATTTAAGATGAGACATGGTCGAGTGGTCGACCTACATCCAAAGCAACCGCGTTTACATAAAGCGACGGTTGAGGTGCGGCCTTATTACCAGATATCTGTATAAAATTCAAAGTCGAGTGGCGAAATATTTTTCGAACTCAGGAAGAAAATTTATCGCAACTTGGATTTCATAAATCTGATCCGGTCGAGTCGTTACCGAAGATTTCTTCTTTTTTATTTCTTCTAACTTCTGCTCTTTCTCCCACTGTTATGGGTATGTATGTATACATAGATAATTGCTGAGAAGGTGCAGAACGGAAAGGAGTTTTGATGTTATTTCTCCTCGTTCTTGGTGCACTCCCACGGCCATTTTTCTTCCTGCTGTTCCATCGCTATTATTTAAAGTCATTTCATTTTACATTTCTCACTGCATCTAGTTCGCCATTATTTTTCTCCAGGTTCGCATAAAGATATTCGCAATAGAATTTTCTGTTTATTCTGGGTGGTGGAGTGAAGTATTATTTCATAGCAATGTAAGTATTCACACACCTACAGTCTCATTTAGTGAATTTTATTTCAGATGTGTGAAATGTGTCTATACAAACACACGTGACAGGTTGTTTGTGGCATGAACTATAGACGAATATCAACTGTTTGAACAATGAACGTCGACGAATTTTGAGGCACTGGACATAATTTGTAGGTAAAAGTTTCAGTAAATATCTATTTACTTATCGAAAATTTAATTGACATTCTTTTCACAGTTGTGTGAATATCGTGAGAATATAAATCTCAAGCATTTTTGGTTTATCGTATTCAACAAATAGTTCACGAGTTGCAATTTCGGAAGAACGTTCCGTTGGTGATGAATACAAAGAGAAAAAACTTTCGCAACAATTTCATAGGAAATCCTGCGAAACCTTTATCGATAGTTTGACGTACATAGTTCATTATTGGTACAGCACGAGCCTGTTATCGTTGAGAACGAGGAGCAGTGTGTCGTGTACAGTAACACAACGAGCATCGATATAATACGCAAAGTCAAATGTGTGAGTGAGAGGAAGGAAGAGAAAAGGTGTAGGCCCGAGGGCGTTCAATAACGCCATGTGAAGAGAGTTTCGTGCAATTAATTACTGAAGAGTAGAGCGAGAGAGATGACTGGACTTTCCACCATTAACAACGACTACAACCATTATTTCCTGGCAATTAGAGAAAGTAATGCGACACAAACGAGCACTAACCCTTTCTGATCCACTAGACAATGCGCAGGGTGAAAAAAAAAAATCATGAAACGACGAGAAACAATGCAATACTTGAATTATCTCTATCACCATTCTTTCACCATTGCGCCGTTCAACTTCCTCATTGTCATTCCAATCTCTCCGAGACTTTCAATCGCAATTATGACAACTGAACAGACATGGATGTAGACGATACAACACATCATGAAATTTTGTTTATACGAATGATTGCACACAAAACGAATCGATGAAATTAATTTGTGAAAGTTCAAACAATTTGCAGATACGAATTGACACACCACTCGATATACGTTCACGTTTTCCATTTCTTCATTCAATTGTTACTCAGATTCACTGATGATTCTTTTTATCTTCTTTTTTTCTATATCTCACCCGTGACATTGGAGATCCAATGGGATCACATCTATCAATATCAAATTGCCTGAGAGGAAGAGAAAGAACGAGCAATGTGTTCTTCCTCTCCTCTATTTCCAATATTCTGCTCGGTTTCGATTTTCATGATACACTCGATTACCAACGTGTATTCAGCGGAAAGAGTCTTTCAGCCATCTGATGACAACCAACAGAAAAGTATTTTTGGTTGTAAAGCTGAAAGTTATTCTTCATACTCTGAATATCCAACTAAAACTTTTATTTTCATCTCAAGTATCCACACAGATATGTTTCACTTGAAAAGAATTCAGTTCGAGCACAAGAACAATTTTCTTTTTTTCCTTTTTTCCATCAGCGCAGTTTCCATTATTATTACTCTCTTTATGTTCAGCTGTATTCATGGAATACGAATGTCTGTATGTGATACGAATAATGAGAAATAACCCAGCGTCATCAACCAGTCCATCTGTACAGAGCACACGACTGTCGATAAGTTAATTAAACCCGAGAGAACAGGCTTGTTGAGTAAATGGGCGATGCAGTAAAATGAATATAACGTTCATACACACATACAGAAACTCAATATTAATATGTACACGTCTGAATATACCTTATCGCCTTTCTGGAGTCCTGCTAAGTCAGCCGGTCCCCCAGGAACAGTCCAAACAATTGATGCATAGAGCCGTCCGTCGTTGCTGGTTTTCCCACCGACAACTCTCATGCCAAAACCTCGCGCTGCAACAGAATAAAGACAATCCAATGCTTCAAATACTCGTCATTGATATTGTTTTCAGCAGCGAACAAAAATAATGAGTGGAAAAAATAATAGTTGTAGTAATTGTTGGATAAAAAAAAAGGCAAAGTCAATGTTGCTCACGTATTTTTTCAATTTTTTTTTTTCCATTCGAAACTGGTGGAAGTGTTTATAGAACGGTTGTGTGGGTGAAGACAAATGTAGAGTTTGAACAATGCTTGAAATAATGGCACGAAACTACCCGCAGGCTAAACCGCATAGAGCTGTCACGTGCAACCACACATATGTATTTCGTCTATATAAATGTGCGTTCCCTTCTCTCTAACTTGAAACCATTGGAAATCCACGTACTTATACCCTCATTAGACCAGCTAATACGCACGAAGACCGTGAATTTTGTGTTGGTTGGTTATTTTTCGTCTGTCAAAGTTAATGATGCAGAAATTCTATTTGGTATAATAATGAGAATCTTTGATTTTGCAGAATTTTTCATCAGTAACGAGCACAGAGGATAATTCCGATTAATCATCAAAACAAAGCTGTTGCGGATGCAAATACTGACGTCAATCGGATTTAATTCCGACAGATTTTCGATGTCAATGGTGATTTATTCCGAGGTTAAATCGATTCTATGCACCAGGATGTTTCATCATATGAATGAAGAACTCTAATTGGTTGGTTGAGCTTCTATAAAGTGCAAATGGTAAATATTTGTTTGAAATTTCATTCACAAAATTAAGTTTGATAATGAACATTCATAGTTTATATCTATCGAAACAATACAATTAACTGTAATAGCACCACTCGAAATTAGATGCTCCCCTGATGTTGATATGAACTGATGTTCGGTGGGAATTGTCAAGAGGGAAAGAATTTCGTCTCGATTAAACACTATCGTTGTACATGAGGCCCTTGGAGTTTAATTCCGTCAACGATAAACTAGAATTAATTCCAATATAGCTTGTGGCGTGCCAATGTATCTGGATGAGAATGTTCGAGGGTTGGAGGATTCTCTGAAAATCAATACGAGACTATTAACATCATCTTATATATCGCTTCACGTTGTTAATCTTGAGTGAAGTTGTATGTGAATTTCAGTTAATGATCATATTAGTTCAGTGTACATGCACTTGATAAATTTTGAAGCATCACATCATGTTCAATATCTTCATTATAAGAATTCAAAAGTGATGAAGTTAATACTCAGGAAGAAAAGTGTATTCTACATCATCAACTAAGAACAATGATGAGATAAATAATGGCAAAGTTTCCTGTTTCGCTTCTTAACTCTTGATAGACTTTCATCAGTGGTTAACCTCAAAATAAAACCTGTTGCAGAAACAAAACTTTTAGAATATTCCAGAACATCATGTTGTTTCGTGAAATGATGGGAACATTCTGTAATAATTCCGACTGGTGCATTGAATTTTCACATGCAAATAATTAATCGGTAGTGTGACATTAATTTTTCATTACTTCAGGTAATTCAGCGGATGGATATCAATGCAATTATGCTGTATATGTAGGTCATAGGATACGAATAATTAATTCATTATCAACATATACAAATTATGTAAGGAAATGAACATCAGTGATCTGGGTCAACCGCAAAAGGTTTAGCTTCATTCCATGTACTAATTTACTTTCAAGTAATGGAGGGCATGTGTATAATATCACATCTACACATATATATGCTCTGAATATATTATAATAGCGGCAAACCAAGAGGTTAAATATTTTATATGCCAGACAATCGAATATGCATCATTGTGACAAAGGTCAAGTAACAGGTCATTGAATATTGGACTTTTATCAAGAAATGCATCATGTCTTATTTAAATCTTCACATTTCACTTAATCATCAGCAGAAAGAAAACGAACGCAGATTTTGTATTCATATCAGGATCAATTTTCCCAACACTTTTTATCGAGTGCATTTGAAATGAGTCTTCACATTGCAGACCTAAATAATAAAGAATTCAGCTCTGGTTGATTCCTATTACGATTGGAACTTGGTAAATATGTTTCGAGACTTATTTACATTGCTCTCTGATGCTACATCTGCTTCAATACTTACATCCACCCTCCAGTGATGAGCTGTCATTTGTATTTATTATCACATTTTCTTTTCATACTGTCATCTTATCACGATCCTGTTATTATCCGACCACATCTCATTACATTATCTATTCACTAATGTCCATATATAAAAGTGCAGTATCATTCTCATCCCCACTGTGTCAACATTCTAATAGTGACTATCACATAACCCTCGTAATTTGAAACGATGAGTACCTGTTGATCGTATTGGTAGCCCACATGTATTGTTGAACATGATATGTGGATAAAGGCATTTCAAAACTACAATTTCAAGTGATTGGAAAATGTTTCTGGTATAAAAAATGAACGTTTTCGTCTACCTGAAGTACTAACGGATCATTACACAAAATCTATCACAGAGGAATGAAAAATATCGTTGAAATGTCTCGTTAAAATAAAAAAATGAAAATAGATAATAAAATGTCCCATAATGAATTTAGTTTTAGTTGCAAAGTTTAAATGTGCGGGAAATGAAGAGTCAAGCCGGGGTTAATTGTGGAGGAAGTTACGGTCGGTGGTTGGAGTTTACGTTGTGTTAGAGGAAGGGTAAAATGTTAACACAGGAAGTAGAAAACCAGATCAGAGTAAAGTAGATACAGGAGATTATGCAGGATAACAAAGTCGCAAATTCATATGAATGTGTAAGCACTGTCATGGCGTACTCTTGTCAGATTTCCGTGTGAACAATTGTGTCGAAACCTGTGTTATAATGATAGCTGGACAACTACAACAACATCTATGTAGAAACATACACAGAACTTCACGGTAAATGTGACGTGCTGGCAAACCACAGATGCCAGTCCACTTGAGCGACATTTAATTATTCGAAGTGTTGCAGAGTTAGTGCTGTGCAATTTCTGTTTATCGCAAATAAACCAATAGAGAAATAGAAAAAAAAACATGCAATGAAGATATCGAACATAGATAATCACAATCATGTCATTTGTTGATGGGACAATTCTTGAATTATTGACAGAGGAGAAATTTATATTGATGAGTAGAAGGTGATAAATTCGAAAAGAGAAATAATAAAAGAGGTGATAAACTACAAGACACTTTGGAAATACTCGTGAAACTCTTGAACCGACAATAAATATTGTTGAAGTGATGATTTTATAAAATGATGGATGGCACAAAGTTTAATACACCCTTCAGTATTTATGTGTAGAGTCCTGACGGACGTTTCGTTCTATTTCACTTGGGCAATCTTATTCATCCATCGTTGTCAGAAAGAAAATCATGAACCTGTTGCGTACGTTATACCATATCAGCTCTACAAGCAGTTATGTATTCATTTTCATTCAACCCATGCACTGCCCACAATCCCTTTCTTTTCCTTCGTCACCCATAAGCAGTTCACGATTTGTGATGAGTATCTCAAATGGATGAAGGGAGACCTGACAACCAATGTCATATCAGTGTTGATGCAATGAAATTGATTCTCTGAGTTAAACAATCGGTCAAATCATCGCTCTTTATTTACTCCTGGACTATTCCAGAGATTAATCACACTTAGAATCAGGATAGATATTTACAAATGGACAAATGGATGGATCCTTTCATTAAGTGCTAAAGGATGAACTACATGTTGAATTGAATTCTTGGGATTATTAAAGAACAATCAATCAAATTGATAATCAGAAAGTGAAAGAAAACTAATTATTCTCACGTTCGAATAATTCAATTGGCTCTTCATACACTCTCGTGACATCATTTTATTTCTCAAATCACGTCCACAATTGTCCTTATTCAACAAAATTATAGTCAATAGATTCATACTCACTCCTATGTCCTTTATCCATCAGCTGCGGATCCCTTCTCAGTACGACCCTCCGTTTGGCATTCAACCTTGGAACTGAAGCAGAATGAAGGGGTGAATTTTCTCAGTTAATAACCCATTGCACAGACGTTTTCAATTTAAAATACTCTTAAATTGTCAGATTGATATCGATAGGTTAACTTTAATATCATTTTTGTGCTACATACTACCGTAAAGTACCATTTCTGTTTTTTTTTAGGTTATGTATTTAATGTTACACATTAATTTGCTTGATAGAACTCTGATTAAAACGAAAACCCACACGAAGTAGGAATAATATAGAGTGTTATATACAACAAAGTAATGAACATTGGTGGAGAATTAATATTTGGAGGGTACAAGGTTTTACGTGACTTTAACGTTAATGGCTTTGTGCTTGATCAAGCGTAAAGATGATTTTCAAGCGTGGAAATTTTTTTCACGGTTCCTAGAATATCACAAATATAAGAATACTTTCCTTTATCAAAATAATATATTGACAATAAAAAGATTATTCTTTATCCATAATTCATACTTGCAATTGTATTATCTTTATTTTATTACCTGTTCAATATTATATTGAAATAAAAGTGTTTAAAGGAGAGGATTTGTTGTCGAGTTTTATAGCCAATAAAATTCTCTAACTGTCACGTCTCGAATCAACTCGATTGTCACATGTGAAAAAGTAATACTCCATTCTTTTCTTCGTCCCAGATACAAAATACATTATATCAATCCCCAACATTTTTACCTTCTATCGCGCACTCGGTTCATCCAGTGGAATAAAATGTTTTATGACTTTGGGATTTTTCTATACGTGTTGTTATACTTCCAGGATTATTTTGTGTATACAAAGTGGCATTCAATTGTGTACCCAATTTTTCAATGCTGTAAATCTACATTTGGTTGGAATATTGCAGGAAAATATTCCAACATATTTAAAAGTGTTAGGACAATTCATTGCAGTTTTGTAGTTTGGTAATTCCAGTAACGATTAAGGGTAATTTTCCATGTGGAATAAAACGTGAATCAGTGCAATGATCAACAGCAACACCTGCGATATTATGAACTATTTAAATGTTGTTTTGTGTTGACTTTTGTTCGTCGGAAGCACCAGTTGGAAATGTAGGTACTCGAAAATATATCCGGGTCGAGCTAACACGGTAGCTTTTATTCACGTTCAGTTCGAGTAATTAATAATTTTCGCTCGCTTAATTATACAAATCACGGGTAGATTAACTTCAGTGAACATGAGTCTCTATAAAATTGGAGAGTACATTATAAATATTGACGTAATAATGCAGAAAGAGTTTAAATTACTCACCAAGATCGCTGTCAACATCGTGAATGACAATTTTAATTCCTTCACCGTCAACTAGACTACCTTGACGCGGTAATTCTCTTTCATCCTGTGCAGCCACTCGTGATACTGCTGATGGCGTTGCTTTCACTGATCCTGGTACTGATGGCAGCGTTCTGATCATATTTATATCTGGTCTGTGGAATGTAATCACAATGTAAATATTTATCATATCATATGAATTCTTAAAAGAATTTGAATTATTAAAATTTGTACATGAAAACTTATGTAGAACGTTTTCATTGATCCAACAACTTGGAATCAAAAGATTCATTGCCTTCATGTTCACGTGAGAAAGTAGAATTGAGATAGCAATTTTATATAAATATTTATCATACCATTTTGTTAGAATTTGTAAAATGTATAATCTCCCCTACCGATCTAGTTATGCACATAAATATTTGTATGGAGGGAATCACCTCCCATAACTTCCCGTTTAGTAATAATTCTCCTCCCTTCGCATTCAGTATTCATCCAAATTTCACCAATATTACATTCATATATATTTCTAGAGTACATTCAGTGTGCGATATTTACATTTAACCCTTCGGAGCATATTTTTTTTTCGTCGTGACCTGAATGTTGGGATATTCGATGTGTGGGTTTCACGGGTCATTGATGATGGGAATAAGGTCAGATTTGTCTGTTCTGGTATGTTCGAATTGAATACATCAATTTTTTTCATATTTCCATTCGCTATTCCGATTTTAATTCGCACATTTTTCTGCTAATGCCTCTTCTACATTTACTGTATATAATCCATAATTATATCTATCCCACTAAATTCCTCTTCATTTTATGTTAATAATTGTTTATTTTTATCTGGAAAAATTCTGGGAAATGAAGGGTTTTTGAAACAGTAATTGTAGAGACAATAACGAGAAAAAGCTTGAGAGAACCACAGTGTGTTCAAATGGATTAAATACTTCATAATAAATTCACTCGAATGGTAAATCTTTGGATAAAGTACGCCTCCATTTGATGAATAGCAGATAAACTAATTGATAAAATGAGTCTCGTTTCACTGTTTGTGACAAGTTTAGTAACGTTATTTTCAGCTGATTAATTCTGAAACGAGGCGTCAAATTTGTCATTTCTCTACATTTATGTCTGAAACACGCGCACGAGCATGTTCAAAATACTCCACTCTAAGTAATAAGTACCCCGCAATACAACTTCAAGGTGCAACATCATGCTCATGAGTATGTCAAGTACTTGTTGAGTGATAAATTTACAGTTATGTATAATGCTCGAATTCTTCACAGCAAAACCTGTTTGAAATGGTTGCATCAAAACTATTCAAACACGCGAAATCTTCCAGAGCTCACAATAGAGAACACAACGAGTGTTGTTAGAGATTTTGTGGAATTGAATATGAGATGAACTGTAACAAATAATGAATGTATGAACATTTAAAGCATTAAACAAAGTTCAATGTAGAATTAATTAGCTTTGAACTCATCTTAAAAGTGGAACTGTGCTCCAAAGATTTATCAGATTCAATCATTCATCAAACCCAGTCGTTCATTGGTCACAATATGGGGAGCCGGCAAATAAAATTTTTAATTAAAACTACGGATTACATAAAATGAAGCCAAATTGGGGGATTTATAAGGTACTACGTGGAAATGACGCTGTATACAATATAGGTATCTACAAGCGGATTATGCGCAACTGCGACTGATGAATGAATAATAAAAAAATAAAACATGAGAAAAAAAGAGATAATAAACTGTCGTTGAGCTGTGGTAACTTGAAAATAAAATCAACCAAAGAGATTGTTGGAGAAATTTCGACTTGACATAAATTCAGACCTACATTGCTAACTTAGACATTGATGTCAAACCTACTTGGTAATGTTCCATTTCTATATCTTCATCAACAATTCATTTCCGAACTTGACCTCACATTTGTAGGTATGACGTCAATAAACTAAATTATTCTTCGTATATTTAGAGTTCGATTAATAGAATAATTGAATAGGATTTTCCGTGTCGTAGGGGATTCGGAAAAGGTCATTGGTGGATTTGATTGGAAGAAGAAAGATTGCTACAAATTGAATTAGTATTGAAAATGGACACTGATCCAACTGGTAATTGTCTTCATTGCTGTTCAGTTTCAGTTATCATTCAATCTCGGATTCCTCGTTGCTGTATGTTTTGTATGGAATTAGAGTAGCATTCACATCCAAATGTGTTAGTCTTAACTTGTATTATTTGCATACACTGAGACCAGGTTATTCATATGATAAGGCTTGGTGTTTCCGGAAATATATTCAAGTTGAAATTAGTGTACCATTATACATTGAGTTCATGTTAGTTGAGAACATTTCTACATGTAGGAATAAAGGATAGTTTATAAGTGTAGTAGAGTATGAAGGAATATTGTCCCAGTTTTCGTGTACTCCCAAGCTCTACAACTTCCTCAAAACCTCGAGTTTCATGTAACATACACTTGGAAAATATTCTGAGAATACAACAGAAAAAAAAGTCATTGTAGCAAAATATTTGTGGTGAATATTGTTGTACTTTGGGTATCCAATGCCGCATCACCATCGGATTTCTTGACATTATTCTCCCAAGTGTACTCATATGAATTTGAGTGTACAGCATACAAAAGACTTTTGTACTGTGAAAATTTTATTTCTTCAATGAAATTCAGTTGTGTCTGCTGTAATCAAATATTATAATAATTAT
>JABMBR010005882.1:0-12665 GCA_018881525.1 Meteorus sp. PSUC_FEM 10030008
ATATATATATATATATATATGAATGTGGATGTAGTTTCTACTTTGGATAATTATCCGATCGTGTGTATTTTATTATCGATGCGATTGTTGTTAAATTTTCCATCACAACTTCATAAGTTTAAAATTGATATTTTTATTAATCCAACACATTGTTTGTGATTGTTGTATTGTTATTACGTTTCTTATGGAGTTTGATGTCTATTAAAGTGCGATAGTATTTTTAATAAATTACTTGGGAGTTATAATATTACGTGAAAGTGAGATGAAGAAGAATAAAAGAAGAGTTTCTGTGTTATAACGATGGAGGTGTCGAAACTCGTAGGCTAAAAGACGAGTCACAGAGGCTTGGGTAAATGCTCAGTATTGTCCACCCACATATTCGATTGTTATGATAACAAATGTGGAAGTGTGAGTGTATAAGTGAAGCTGCATCGTCTGTAATATGTGAATGGAACGTGACCAATCGCGGTGGGTGCAAGCGTTGTTCGCTTGAAGGTTCTGTTGAGTAATTAGAACACGTGATTTAATAATGAATTTTAGAAATTTTTATGGGTTGTGGAAGATGGAAGAGATTGTTCTTGAAAGTGAAGATTCTGTATTTATGAAATGAATCGTGTGGTTTGTTGTTTTTTTTTATTAGGTGTTGGATTTCTTCAGGATTTTTATTTTTAATCCATTTATTTATTCATTCATTTACGCGTTGTTTGATTTGTTTTGTCTGCTCTTATAACCATTTTCTACGGTGTCAGTGAGTTCCAT
Organism: Meteorus sp. PSUC_FEM 10030008; assembly: GCA_018881525.1. NCBI lineage: Eukaryota > Metazoa > Arthropoda > Insecta > Hymenoptera > Braconidae > Meteorus > Meteorus sp. PSUC_FEM 10030008. The sequence goes on from JABMBR010005882.1 coordinate 760, forward strand.
TATGGTTTCATACATATAGATATAAATGTACGCTTCTCATTGTCCTCCCACGACGATTTATGCTAATCCGATTCCCTCAGCTGACGTGTTAGACAATGTCGGAAACGTTCGAAGGAGTGTCACACACTTTACACAGGATATTGCAAATAATTTGTTCGTATTTATGTATTATTCGTGTATTGTTTGAGATAATTAAATGAGGGAAAATTAATTTTAGAAAATTCAAGTGTAATTATCGAACTTATGAAATTGGTGCGGATGTATCGGTGTAATTAAACATTTCATCAATATTATTTCTCTTCATTTTTTTCGTTCGATGCATTAGTGTGTCAATCAAAACGTTAAATAATTGTTGCGCCTCAGGGCAGATGAGAACTGGAGTCATTTTCACTTTTTTTTTTATTCCTTCCCATCACTTGCGTTGGGTCATTGCGAGGTTCATGTAAAAGTGTTGTAATTTGGAAGGCGTGATGCCCTTTCTCTCTGACTAATTAAGAATAATTTTTATTTCCTTCTTTCTAATTTTGTATTATTCATCACTTTGCTTTCATTTATTAGGATCTCTTTTATTATATGACATAGAAATATTTATTTAAGTTTAGTCCTGGGGTATGAGATCTGATGCATTTTCATTGGCATCGATGTCGTTGCATTAATTTTAGGATAATTTCGGTAGAATAACAATCTCAATGGACATCAGTCATCTCCTGGAATCCAATTTGATCAATTGATCTAGAACTACTGATAGAACCGACTTCAAATCTTGAACATTTTTATCTTGATAAGAATTTCGAATTCCGAATATTTTGAGATTTTTATTTTACAGTCGGAGATACGCGGAAATCTTCTTTGTCTCATCAGTAGTTTCACTGCCCACCTTTCACGTTTTCGGTTCCAGGGTGTAAAAAGTGTCAGACGCATCAAAAAAAAAAGTTATCAGAACTCTTCACATACACATTTATATCTACATATGTTGATGTAGTATGTGGAGGTATTGAGAATACTCACCGTGAGATTTATATCTGATGGTTCGCGCGGGGGTAACTCAATTTGTAGTTACAAACGAGGATAATATGATAATGGACCTCTTTTTGTCTCTCACTCACATTCTCATTTATGTATATGTATATATTAAAGGTGCACTCCCACCTGTGCGCCTGTCATTTATTCACGTCTGTCAATGGTGTGTGATGGGCAAACGTCGCCGCGGGGTTTCCGCTCTCCGCCCTTTTGCACCAAAAATTTCATTCTTCATTACGCGAAAAAAAAAAAAAAAAATACCAAACAATTTATTTTTCATTATGTTTTTATTGTTCAACTTATCTTTTCAAATGCTTCGATTTATTTTTTATTGTTGTTTGATTAACTATAAATAGACGATGAATCACACGATGATGGATGTGAAGATGGTGGAATGAAAATAGTACGATCAACAAAAATGAAAAATGATTGAGAATTCAATTCATTTTATAAACAGAAAATTCAACCATATTTTATTCATTGATTCACTTCGTTTCAATCTCTCTTTATTTCTTCCAATTTGCACAATTTTTTCCACCAACACAAATTATTTTCGTCGATAATATCCAACTTAATATATTGCGAACACGCGTCGAGGCGTCGCGAGTGACTGGTGAATTGTTAAAAACAATAAATAGATTCATCGATCAAAAAATTGATGCAAGTTATCGATCATATATCACACCCATCCTCAATTCGAGGACGCGTGTGATCGTTGATATTCATAAACAGATGTGCGTGTGTGAAGGATAGAGAAAACTATGACGAGGCAAAAAAGTGATTGAAGAAAGGTTGGGGGAAAAAAAAATCTTAAATAAATAAATTAAATGAATAAAAATGAATCAAGGTTATATTGTATATTGGCTTAACGAGGTCGATTCGAATAATGGAAATATATTTTCAAACCCACGGACAAACTACCTATTGGAACATTAAATTTTTTTTTTCTTCAACATCTTTTGTGTGAATAAATGATAAATATATCTACTACACATCCTCTGTCAGTTTTTCCTACCACTTGGGGGTCTATCAATCTCCAATATAAACCTCTTAGCACATCTATAAAATTAGACGAGCAAATGTGAAGGGCAAATGGAAATTATATATTAAATACAATTTGTTCACATAACAGTAACAAAAAAAAAATAAAAGTGAACAAAAGAAGGGTCAAGAATGTGGAAGAAAAAATAAAAACAAATGAAATAACAACCATTGCTCATACGCGATTTATTTCTTATTCAAGGGCGATCAACCCTCTCTCAGTTACTTTGACAGCGATCGATGTCGATGGTGGATTATCGATAGGGGGTCAAACTTCAATTTTATTCTTAGCACACGCGAGTGTTATTATAACACGTATATAAATACGTGCATATGTATATTATATTATATGAGTATATATACGAATGAGTTGGCGCAGTTGCGGCTTGGTTGTGTTTCCAGGGCGTGGAAGAGCATGAGATACATCGTTGTAGAGTCATATATAGTGTACATATATACACGCATAAGCTCCCCTTTACTTCGCTTTTACAGTGGAGAGACCACTGACTGTGCACAATTAGGACTTGGCGCGGAACGAATTCATCTTCGTTGTAGTATATATGCGCAAGAGACTGTACGTATATAAAGAGCCATGAGTCCATCCAAGATCGATTATCAATCATATTCCACCTCTTGCATATGTGTACGTGTCTTTGTGTAAATATCATTTATACATAAATGAGCAGAAACAAAGAGGAAAAAATAGTACTGATGCAAGTATTGATATGATGTTCATGTTGTTTTTGATTGTTGGTAATATTGGTGAAAATATGTTATTAAAAATACATTTGTTTGAACCTTTCCAAATTTCATTCGGTGGCATCCATTATATTATTCGTTTTTTTACAGTGGTAATTTTGTATTTAGAAAGGAAAGTTTTAAATTGGGTGTGGATCATTCTAATGGTTTAATTGTGAAATTTTTAATGGTTTCGTTAAATTTTGTGATACTTCCGTTAGTTTTAGATCTACAATTAAATGTTTGGATTGATAGGAAGGTTAATGTTGTACCAAAATAATTCAATCGTACTCGATGGTTATTCGTTGCCACATTTCCTTCAAATCAAGCAACGATGGAATACTCTCGGGATTGTACAAAATTCTCAAATATTCGAATAAAGTTGTTATTGTAACCAATCTCATCACGAGAAAAAGTAATAGGAGAATTAGATAGTTCACTCATTCGCGAGTGCATCATAATTAATTTATTCGTCGACTTGCGCGTTAGAGTCGTGTCGCTTTCGCTTGCGTTAACATCACTTGTGCCCCGTTAACTTTTGCATGGGAGAATGCACATTTGCGTAAGCAAATGGCCAAAGTTACTTGGCACTTTGCCCGCGAGTTGAGAGAATGTGTGGATATCGTTGTGTAGATGAAGTTTAATTTTAAGACAGTACAATGTGTATATCGAGAGAAACATAAGTTAACAAATGTGAGAAATGAAAGAAATAGAAAAAAAAAAAGAATTCACTGTTGAGTGAAGTATGACGAAGATGAAAATAGTGAAGGTATAAAATTCAACGATAGTTTTGCAGACATTGCGAATACAGTTGTATTAGTTACATATATACATTCACGTATTTATTACATTTATTGTAAATAAATGATTTATTGACTGACTCTTGTGCTTCGGGGTCGATTGCGAAAATTTTAATAAACCAATCGACGCATTCAGCTGTGTCAAGATAATATCTTTCACAATATATTTGACACGTGCCATGTGTCAGAGATCATGTTTTACATATTTACGCAAACATAATATCATTCATAAAAATATCAAATAATAAAAAATCTCAACTTTCATAAACATTAACTTGTCAATTCTACAATTAATTTCTATATCACTTCAAACATCTTGATACTCCAACACAATTTATGTCTCACCGGAAATAATTGAAAAATAAAAAAAAAGTATCTCTAACCGTAATAATAATTCAAACATTTTACCGCGACTGGATGAAAAAATGAAAGCAAAATAAAATAAATGGATGAAAAAAAAGAAGCGAAGAATCAAGAAGAGGAAAAGAGAGGTCTAAAACTAATATCGAACGAAACCCACAATTGTGGTCGGCCTCGCTACTGTACCCACCCGTACTCATCCAACCTCCCCGTGACTCCTCTTCCTCAAGTCGTCCTCATTCAAGTCGTGCTCCACCCTCTTTCAAATAGTTCATAAGCTCTTGTGTATCAGCAACAGCACCTCGCCGACTCTTGGGGAAGACCCTCGCAACAATTTCGCGGTCGGCGGGACTAATTTTGAATGCCATTAGTTAGCACACGCCGACCCGAGTTGGATAAGAACCCACCAACAGAGATTCATCGTCCAGAATTGTTATTTCTATATCCCTTTATATCATCACTATATATACTTTCCATCCCAATTCTTTATTTATCATCATTCCCGCACACTTTATCCCGCGTTTGCACGTTGATTGTCTGATGCCTCTTGGCTTCTGTTCTTCAAGCGTCACTGTATGCACACGGAACACGTTTCATGACGCCACCGACAGAGGGCGATGAACGTTCGAGAAGGTAACGCGTGTGCATTATTGGTGCGGCGAACAACAGCAGAATTCATTGAACTGTAGTGCTACTGAATATTATACACAGACACCAAACGTATTATTTTCATATTAAAAATTCCACGTGTGTTTTCGTGAACGTGTGGGTTGAATTCCAACTGTGGCGCCATCTCGATAGACTTCAATAATCGAATCTGCACAAGATTAAGATCGAATTAAAAATAAAGAAGAATTGAATATGAAATAAAATTCAATACAATGTTGTTTGATTTTCTCCGCATCAATATCGATAATTTCTCAATCATTATTGCATTTATATTTCAATATAAATAATGATACAGTAAAACAATTTATGGAGCAAGAGAATATTTTAATACTGTTTGATTGGAAAGTACTGCAATGTTGATTTTATATAGACGAATTTAGATGTATCTGTTTTAAAACACAATTGTGCTATAGCATTTGAATCTCAATTGGATGCCTGGGAGTCGCTCACGTATATAAAACTTTGATGTTTACCGCTACGTGGCACTGTAGATGCATTATAATGCATACCCACTTCTGCCATCACCACCATGAGTTCAAGATTGGGGGAGAAAGAAAGATAAAGAAGGTGAGAGAGTTGATCGGTGGTAAATGTGAAGAATTGGAAGAGAGGGTGTTTGTTGGCATTGCTTGCATATATGCACGTGTAGGTGTATAGTTGATGCGATTGAAGGGCGATTGGTGTGCGCGTCGGCATATGGTGTTCAATAATCAAATGTACCCATCATATAGGTAGAATATATGTATAGATATGTATATCATTGAGCCATCCATTCGACATTCATCGAGACGAGATTGTATGTATGAATAGAAAGCCGCTGGATGATACGTGATGGGCGTGTTCAATCCAAAATCATATTATGTGAAAGTTTTGACTGTGATGAGAGGAAGAAGAAGAATTTTTTTTATTTTTCTTACTAAATTGAGCAAAAAAATGTTTGTTTCTAAATTATTTGAGTGTGTTTCTAATTATTTCTGTACTTCTTTCACATGTTACGCAGAGTCTTGTGAGTTGTTTTCTTCATTTTTCTATAATTGAGTGAAAGGGTATGTCTATTTATATAAATGTAATTGTCTCAGAGAAATGTTTGTTGGAGTTTAATCATGACAAAACTGTTAATTCGGATGGAATATTTATTTGCTATGTATTCGATGAATGTTGAACTCGATTTCTTCTGAATTTTCCAAGTTTTACTCAGCTGTTTTATTCATTAATTAATTAGATTTTTTCCAAGTGTGTCTCACAATTTTTTTCATATTTGCGTTTTAGAATGATCAAATATATTCACTTGGAAAGAATTTTAGAATGTTAATCCTAAGAATTCAGATGAATAAAATATTGAGCGTTATACAACAAAGGAATGTAGATGCTAAAATATTTTTGACTGCTACTGTATACAAATGTGTATATAGAAAGATGGAGAACCGCCAAGTCGTAACAGACGAAATGACGTGGCTTCCGTGCTACGCATCTGTTTTTTTTCCCTCATTATTCATTTTATTGTTTCATTTGTTATTTCAACTTCATCTTGTGCCCATCTTATTCTTTTCCATCTTTTTACTTCTGTGTTTAACCCACCTCTCACCCCTCATCCACCTACTTATAGTCCATCGCGTTTCGAGTTGCAGCGCACAAGGGGGGTAAAAATGCACAACGTGCTCTGTAATTTGCGCGGTCTCGAGCGCACGGTATTTCCCATCTCACTTGTTTGCCAATAATACCCGAATGATATATTCTGCGCAGTCAATGGATTGACTTTAATGTAAGTGAAAAACGAAAATGAGAATAAATGAAGAAAATCAATAATTCAAAGTGTATCTCACTGATAAAATACAAAAGTAGAATGAGAAAAAAAAGTTTTTCTGTCACAGTAGAAAACATTTATCAAATGTTTGTGAATTTTTTTCTCGTTCCTTTTGTCTTTTTTTTTCTATAACTGCAAATTGTCATGTTGATCTCTACTTGGCAATAGAAATTATTTCCGGGATGCGGCATCGTGCCAAACATAAACACGCGTGTGCGTGGCCCCAGGCACGATGAAACGAAAAGCGTGCCGCGTGCTGCATTGCACAGTAAGAATTTATTTATTTATTTTTTTTTTTTTTTTCTATTTATTTTCTCATTCTCCCTGTGATTTTTTTTTCCTTTTTCTTTCTTTATGGATCTTTAATTTCCCACGGCGTTCAACCGTGGGTTTCGACTACCACATACATACCAACATACACAGACGAATCTACACAAACATTGACGTGCGCCCGTTGCGTTTGATTGACCGCGAGCGACGCCGATTGGTCTTGAGCGCGCACTTGTACACAACCGCGCGGCAATTAGAAACGAGGCAACGCGCGAGTGTTAATGAGGTCCGCAATAGAGTTGAGAGCGCATCATCGACTGCTCGACAGTCGACGATGCGGCACGTTAAACTGATGAAAGTATGTATGTGTATATGCATATTTATTACATATATATTAGAGACTTGAAGTCCTTAGCTATAATAAAAAAAAAATAATTTTATACCATGTAACCTTTATAATGATTTTTCATCAATTTCCAAATCTTTTCACTTTCTCAATCCCAAAACGACCTCAATCATTTATCATCAAAACACTTTTTCGTTTGTATGTATGTATGTTAATGTTGAAATATCGATGTTGTTACTGTAGATCACCATAAATCATTTTCCATGCTCACATGGAGAAATTTTTATACAAATTCTTTTCTTTTTTATATATTAATTGGGTAATCTTCAATGTGAACCTTTGTAACGATGAACTATATCGATGCCAGAATCATTTTTAATGCGGTCATTATAAAAAAAATTGTGTTGCAACGTTATAAAGTACAGTAAAACGATTTAAACTCGCTTGAAATATTAACTGTGAGTAATTCAACTCTCGGAATCTCGGAAAGTTGGTATAATTATGATGGGTTTATATCGAGGTCATATTAAATTTTTGGATGGTATATTTCAGCTCAATGAATTCGAATCAAAGGTCATGTGGTATTCATTCATTTTTGCAACATTGAAATCGAATTCATGACAGTTGAATAAAAATGATACAAAATTAATCCAAAAGTTGATCTTCCTCAATGACAGGGGATTGTCAACGAATCCAAACCTGCTGTACCTAACACACCGTTTCCGGTTCTTACACCCCTGAAATTCGCGTATAAGTATTATTCATCCCTTAATTCACGCAATCTATACCAAAATCAATTCAGAGAAATGGAAATTTCACATTCCAAAAAAATTCCACTTTCAATAACACGTTTGACCTCACATCAAATTAACTCACTCATCATTCCATACCCAGTTTCACACATTTGTATTCATCATGAAATTGAATTCGTTAATAAATAGAGAAAATAGATGGTTGTGATAATTTATTTCATAAGAAACACAAAAAGATGTCAGAAAAGAAAGAAAAAGTGAATACAAGTGAGAGAGACAATGGCGCGATAATTCCTGGAACTTTTCCCGAGGAATTTACGAGCGTACATATCCCTCAGGTACAAGTAGCACGTTGTGGCTTGCTGCTTGCAGAGAGATTGTATATGGAGGTATATGTGTACAACGTATGGGATAATATGAATTGGAAGAGAATGAGAGACAGACAGATAAGAAGAAAGACACTAAAGTTGAATGGATATAAGGTGTCTTCCCTCTGTAAATTATTTTTTCTCTCCATTTTCATTCTCAATGTATAATATCAATAAACACATACAAAATAAATGCAGTAGAATATTTCATTAGTTATGGTGAAAAGGGCGCGTCAATATATGTACGTGTTTGGAAATATCACAAGATAAAATAAATAAATGGATATGAAAACAATAAAATTTACATTTACTGCATCAACCAGAGCATCCATCTCACAGTGAATTTTATCATGTTATTAAAATTGATGATTGAACTGAAAAGTCTTTGGTGGTCTTGAGAATACTCAAAGTGAAAAAAAGTGAACAGAGACAAATTTAATTTTGTTTGTTGTTTGTTTGTTTTTTTTTTAATATATAAGGAAACATCATCAGTGTTAACTGAAGGATAATAGATAATGCAGATGAACTGAGCGAGGAGTGAGGGGTAAAAAAAGATGAAGAACGAGGAGGGACGTGGTGGTGAAGTGGCTTTCAACGAACGTGTCGTCGCAATATGTAGACGGGTGGCAGGCGTGGGTGTGTGCCCACGAACACGAACCATTACTTAGTGAGCTATTAAAAGATCCTTCACGTGTATCAATATTGAGATTATTCATCGAGTCATATATAACAACCAGATATTGTGATATAAATAAATAAATAGTGCCAGTTTAAATGGATTATTGGAGATTTCAACTAATTTTATTATGATTTGAATATTTATTTAATGTTGCAATAACAATTGGATGAAATGTTTACAAGTGTTTAATTTGGTTGAGATGTCACATTTTTAGACGAAGTGACGATGGTAATGGACCGTGCGGGCTTCCGCTTTGCGCTGAGACACCATGATATTCAATGCTCTGTCATTACCATGTGCGCGCCCGTTCCTTCACGCACGATCACTCTCGTCCAATATATATATGTATATATTTTATATAAAGAGAGTGTGAGCACGTGCATGAGAGTAGGCAAATTGCGTGGGAATTTTAAACAACTCGAAGTGTATTAGATTTTTTTTTCACTCAGACTTTTTTCAATTACATGAGATATCGATAGATTGATTTATCTCAAAGTGATTTTTCATTTGGATAAATATCCCGATCAAATAAAAAATATTTTACAGTTAATTATTCCTGATTTCACGAAGAGTTTCAGTTACAATTTTTTATTGTCAATTTTCTGATTGTATGAAGAACTTTTTCAACAATTCTGCACTCGCATTGTGAACAAAATTAATAGAGAAAAGAAAATGGAGGTTTTGAAGAGCGAACAAATTAATTTAATAGTGAAATAATTTTTTTTTTTATTATACAGTGTACAACGTGATGGGGAAAAATATTGCGGTCTTTGTTCGCAAATTGTAGCGTAACGATTGGAATTAAGTGTGTAAAACGAGCAAGTTTAATGAACAACGCAATTTGCTCAAGTAAAGGTAAAAGCGCAACTACATATACATATATATGCATGGGTAGTAAGTAAAGCAGCGATTAAAGTCATCGACTAATGCGCCCTGCGTTGAAGCAGTTTCAGCAGAACATTTAATGCGTGAGCTGTGCACCATTGCTGCATTGAAGCAGAGTAGCACGAACTGCTGAGGAAGACAGTGGGAAAGAGGGAAAAAAAACGATAGTGAGCTAAAGCGCATCGTATAATGCTTATATGCAAGTAATAAAACTCACCGAGCGCGAATTTAATTCGTAGTTTGTGGGGTGATTTTCTGGAATCTTCTTTATATTCATACATTGCTCTGTACATTTTACTCAGTGGGAGGGTGCTGGGTGGTGAAAAGAAAATCAAAAAAAAAATTTCCCATTTATTATTTATCGTTGTGATATCAAGTCGCCACATTCATTCACCATTTAATTAACAAAGTTTTTCAATTTCTAAATGTTTCATGCACATTTCACACTTACACATTCACATTATCGGAAGACTTTTAATAATTTCTTTTGTTTATTTACCATAGACTAATGGCAATAAAATTTATAATTGACGAGGAAATTATTATGTATACAAAAATATATAGTGGAATGATAATTTATATTCATATTTTTTTTTTAATTGAGAATATTTGAATTGAAAATTTTCTTCTGCCTCAATTTTTATTCTCATCGTTGCAATTTATGTTTATTCTATTATAAATCCGTTTATGAATCAATGTTTGATATCTATTGAGTAGGAATTTAATGTAAGTTTATAACGCTCGAGTGAATTCACTGGATAATTCGAGCAACACACGCGGTTGCGCGAACGCGCGCGTGTTGATACTTGTTGAGGATCAAAGCGTGAGGTGAAAGAGCGAGTGGGCGAGAGTGTTCGCGAGTCCAATCGGGAATTCGGCCCGGATCTCAAACCCCTTCAGGGCGTAAATAAAATCTGTGTGTATGTGTTCGTATATAAAAGAAAGAGAGAAAAAAAACAGGAGAAAACATTGAAGTGGATGCACGAGAGTTCATATCAAGAGCAGCGACTTGTTGAAGCTTTGATACGGCTCTTTCTCGTTCTTCTTCTTCACCATCATCATCATCTTCTTCTTTATTTTTCACTCTTGGTATATATAAACTCGGACGCGTAAAAGGTCACTTGAGAAAAGGCCTCTCGCGGGCGCGCGTATTTATATGTATGCGCTGCACCAGCTGCCATTTCTGGCAAATAGAATTCAGCGTAGGGCAACGATGTTGCTTTGAGAGCTATGGAAGTGACGGCGGTGCAGCAGCGTAGCAAGTTATCTTATGTCGCCGCAAGAAATCGACTTTCCATGAGCATATACCTCATCTCTCATAGTTTCTCCATCGCGTGAATAAACAAAGACGAAGAGAAAAAATAATTTTTCTGTATCACAAAGTGAATTGATGGATGAAATGAAAAAAATCATCTCCGAAAGTTTCGATGGGTTTTTTAATTTCGGGACAAATTTTGTTGGCCCATTGACAGAATTTTTATTTAAAATCATCCGAAGAGATACAAATCACGATGAGTGAATAATTTAATGAACTCAGAACTCTGCGATGCAGTTCACGTTATAAACAATCATTTGCTCATATTCATCATTTTGCACGAGGTTAATTGAAATTCTTCGATGTATTCACTACAGAATTGAATTGTGAGATTTGAATTAATATTCAGACTACTTTCTAGTCTCAATTGAAATGAAACTATCATCAAGATTATTCTGATTAAATCAAATCTCAAAGATATCAGTTACATGAAAATGATTACTCAATTCCCATACGAAAATTGTCTGAAGTGTAACAAATGAAATTCGATTTGAATGATTTTCACTACAAAACCCACGATGCACAAATCGATCTACATATATACACACCAATATAAATACAAAGTATAAAGTCGTATACACAGTCGCGCCCAGTCGTTCATTCTCATGGTGTGTAGAAAGAACAATCGGTTTTGTTGAGGGCGCGTAAGGTGGGCGTGTTCAACAACGATCTGGAGATGGCTCTTGATATATAATACATACAAAAAAAATATTTTTATTCACATTCGCACTTATGTACACACACATTCATACAAATATATCTGTATCAATGTGGAGAAGAATGAACGAGTGATCCCATTCAGGCGAGACCAAAGTGCCCGTGAGCGGTTTGTAGGTGCGCACGAATATTTATATAAATA
>JABMBR010005883.1:0-63958 GCA_018881525.1 Meteorus sp. PSUC_FEM 10030008
CGAATTGAATTGTTGGATTTGTGCACCAAAATTTGGCCTCCAGGGAGATCAGAATTCATAACTTCAATTCGTTATTCCTCAGCCAAAAATCATCGTAGAGATTCGTTCGAGATATATTTTCCATCAGAAAAGCGAACTCTATGTAACGCAAATGCAAACACTGCTCCAGCTACCACAGGAAGCTACTTTCTAAACGGCTGAGAAAAACGCATGGTTTGTGACTGCGTTGGATAGTGCTCGTCTTCCTGATGAATAAGCTGCCTCTGGCGACTTTTTGCGACCATTTTTGGCCAAAAAAAAAACGATTCGAAGTTTCGAAATTTGTGTAGAAATACGTTCGAGATATATTTTTCATCGGGTGAGCGAGCACTATGGAACGAACTAGTTGGTTTATCATACTATGAAAGGAATTATGTACGCGGGAGGACGGTACATTCAGTTTCCATCGAAGAATTAAACTCTGTATAGATCAGTAGCATTATAAAACCTCGAAATTATTTCTGAAAAGATATATATTTCGGATATCTGCAAACTCCATTAATTCATTCACTCCATCTCGTGAGTACAATCATAATCCGAACCTTGTCAATACATACTCGGCACTCCGACGAATATTCTAAGACCATTATAAATCTACCGATATTTTTTTGTCCCATTTCATATTCCTTTCTGAGGATGCGAGAAACGAACTCCGAAGAGAAACATTTTCAATGACGACTCTTCCGCGTTTTCCGCCACGTCTTATTTTAATATATAAAATTCCACGCCAGCTCCTTCATCAATTTCTACGAATATGGTGCATGAGAAATAATACAGAGACGGAATGGATAACCCAGTTGAAATAGAACGAGATGAATCGTCTTCAAATATAGCAAGAAATCGGAATACGACAGAGTTGAATTTTGCATTCAGGTCGACATCTCGAGTATTCGGCAATTTTGCCACGTTGAAAATTTATTCTGTATATATGTTGTTGCAAGGTAAGAAGAAGATTATTGTGCAAGATGTAAAGGAAGGTAACGAGTAAAGTGTGGAGACGCAAAACAAACGTAAACCACACGACCCTTATATTCATAATTAAATTTCCCATTTGCATGTTCTCATACAATACATTCTATAATTAATTATTATTCCATATTTATTGCTTTCTCCGTCGTTCGTTAGTATACACATCCTTGAATCATTTGTACAAACACACTCTGTTAATTTATCACTTTTGAACAGAATTAAACAAATGACTCTCATATCATTTGTTTTTAATTCAATCATCCGCTTAATAATTAATTCGAGATATTATTTTACACGAAATTCATCGCGATACGAGAGACCAAAAATGAAACATGAATATTTTAATTCATTCATTTGATCTGTTGGGCTGATAAATTTGAATTGTGTCCCACTCCATGCGTTCATATTGTATTCAACAATTCATTGTTGTTTTTCTTTCAATCAACTTCCAGTCCATCTATACTGCGTATTATAGTTGGATAAATCACCCTCTTAATCTACCATTGAAAATTTATTTCCCTCAATGACGATACAATCTATGAAACAATTTGCTACAGCAATCAATTATCATCATCAATTAAAATCATTTGAGCTAAAATGAACACTAAAATCATAACTCAGCCAGACGTTCTTGCAAACGGTCACGTAATATTTCACATAATGATAAAAAAATATGATTTTATAAAAATTCCAAAGCAACAATGCGAACACATTTTTAGTTGTTGAAATATACATCTTCATTTGCACCATTGAGCATTACAACATAGCAATAAAAGAACAGACAATGAAGAGATGAAACTAAAAAAAAAAAAAAGAGAGAAGGAATGGAGTATAGCGAAATGGTGTTCTTGGAGAGATGAAAAGATAATGGTGAGGGGTTGAAACTGTAGAAATGCATACATTCTCACATAAAAGCTTGCATCCATTTGTTTTTGCTCGACAAATCTATACCCACGCCCATTTCCATTCTCTCGATTCGGTTGCCACAAACAACTGACTATATGAGAGAGTGAAAACCAAAGAGAATACTTCAGTCACGATTTTCACTTATTGTTTCTCTTTCTTTTCCTCAATTTCACACAAAATTCCTTTTCCTCTTATCCAATCTCCACCAACGTATGAACGAGCCCTCTAATCCGGTCTTGTCAGGGACAACTGAACAGCGGAAAAAGTTGCGAACCAAGTTTCTACCCCTTTAATATTCTGTTTTCTTCACACACCATCCTTCCTGTAAGCTTTTCATCACATTTGATGACGTGGAATTGATACCAATGCGATTCAGCTTATAAATTTGTGTACAAAACATCGCAACAAACAAAGTCGCAGCAATAATCTTTCTTTTCATCTGCGCAGAGAGCATTGTAAAAACAAAAAAATAAACAAAATCCAATTTAATTAACGGCTTTTTTCATCTCCTCTTCGGGTTGCATATACGTTTTTGAACATTAATTATAAACAGAACAACAGAACATGAAAATATGAAAAACAATAATAACCACAACGAACGAACAACGAGTAATTGCACACTTCTTTATGTTGACTATTACTTTTTTAATTTACTTTCTCTCATTCTGGATTTCAGTGAGTCCACATATAAAGCTCATGTTCGTTATTTTATTTATCTCGCGGCGACGCTTTCGACATAGTTATAGACAGTCTCGTGGATTTTCACCATACAAACGTGCTGCACCCTGCAGTAATACTCACAACCACACACACACACAACTGAACTCACGCTATTTCCTCTGTGTTGTTTAAACTCGTAGGCATAACACCCTAGGATGTACATTCGATTTATCGATACATTATGTCCGCGAGTATCACCAACAGTGAGAAAAGCAGAGGAGCCCGTTGTCATAGTTTGTATTCTCTGACTCAAACTCTGTTGGGAATGGCTTTTGCTTCTCGCGCTCTCATGCTCTACCATCGGCTGACTCTTTCACGTACAAAGACACCCAGAATGGAACAGGGAGTGCGAAAGCACTATGAAAAGTTAACCAGGATCGATATCGTCCCGCATCGACGTGCTTTCCACATTGTCATTGCATGTTTCTTCCTGTTTTACACATGTTCAATTAACACACCCAATAATTAAATAAAGATTAACTCAATGACTTCAATTTATCGAAGTAAATTCAAGGATGGGGGAAGGGGGTTTCTGAAAGAGAATTCCAACACAATTGATGAAAGTTTGTTTGGAAAACCACAAATCATCAATTCTATTTCTTATCAAATCGATGAACTGAAAATGGAAGGTTGAGAACCAGTTTGACGTTTCATAAGGCTCAGAGTGAAACGCGTGTGCGTGTCAGTAATCCGCAATTGAGTGAGGGGTTTAATACATATGTGTACATGTAAATGAGGAAGAGGCGCGAGATTGGTTAAGGGAGCACACATACACAGTTAGAAATATCCACAAATACAGGCAAACACATCGTGTGCACGGGTGCGGAAGGGAAACGGTCATTAATTGTGGCGAGCATTAAATCCGGGTACGTCGATAGGGGATATCCAGCAGGTGCACCCCAGACCTCACTTTGTGATCCTCCATGTTGCCCCCCAACACTTGATATCCCATAGGCTTTGGTTGACGCTAAGTGCACGCATGAACCATACTGGCACAACCCCCTGACAATTAGTACGTGTCAAAGATCTTGCATGAGACATATCTCGGTGTACAATGAAACGAATGAGGTAATAATGTCACGGAACAATCTCGAAATTTCCCCTTGGAAAGTCCATAGAATGATGTGATGTGATGAAGAAGGTAAAATGAAAAAGGAAATAGAGTGAGTGAAGTGAAGATCATTTTCACTCAAATTTACAACATTTTCTTGGCACATTGGGACACGTCCAAGATTTTCTGAGGAAGGAATGCATCGATGAAAATATTCCCTCGTGAGAAAATCCCAAATCTCCACTTTTGATTATTGTAAAAATTCCCAACTCAATATAATTGATTGATAGTTTTAGCGCATTTTATTTTATTTAATATGTCTATCTGTTATTTCATTTCGTTTGTCTGTTTCGTTAAAATCGGATTGCAGACGAGTATTTATATTGTGGGAATTTTTTTTTTCGCGTTTTTGAATACGATAACGAGGCAGTGTAGATAGAGAGTGAATTTCAACCGGGAACTACTGATGTGGAAATCGATGAGAGGGTACGAGAGGTCGCGCCACCCTCGTCTCGATAGAACCCATAACGACGCTTGTCGTGCTCCACACCCGAGTGTCGTGCACTATGCACTAACTCACTGATGGATGCTCCGCTTCGATAATAACACCGTGTGGCTTTGTGTGTGCTGCATCGTGGCTAATTGGAGTCGAACGAGTAACAACTAGCTATAGCATATCGGGGTACTGAGACTTTGCATCCATTTCCAATCTTATGTACACGAAATCATCTTAATTTGATCATGTCTACGTTCAACAAATGGAATATTAGCAACCTATTGAGGAATAATATTCTCCACTCCAAACATGGGAGTATCAGCACAGCAAGAATTTCTATACATCACCAATTCTCCTGTTTCTTCTTCGATCTTAATCGCCATGGACAAGTTTTCAAAGTCATATTTCAATAATTTATATTCAACCAAGCGTAAAGTTACCGTCAGCATAATAAATAAAAATTTATTTTCATTCCACGTAAAAACATCAATTTTTATCATGAAGAAAAATGAACAACTAAATAATTTACACAGCACTTTCCGATCGCCCAAGTTTTATTCAAAACCCCAACACCTTTACTCGATTGAAAAGCCAAATATATTCTCATTTCAATCGAAAAATCATCCTTCCGATCAATAATCTTCCTCATCCCTATCCCAAAGGGATTTCAATCAACCCAATACAAACAATACGAAATGAAATAAATGAATAAATGGTACATAAATGTATTCATAAAAGTAAAGGGACGAATAAGTCGTAACAAACTTGTAGGATTCGATTTTTCTCGGTCTGACGACGACACCTGGGACACATTTGTCTTACTTCGTTTCTCATAGACGTATGTATACTCAAGTTCGTCGGGTTTTACGCGAAATACACGAGGGAAAATAATGGTCTAGTATGTTACGACATGGTGAAGAGTGAACGTGGATAGGACGAAGAACGGGAGGTCGCGAAACAGTGAAGTGAGAAATGAGGATGAAGGAAAACGCGCAGAGGGTGTAAGTTGAAAGGAGAGCATCTTCCGGAAGCGTCTGAAATGCGAAAGTTTCCTGGAGAAACTCTCAGGTATATATACATATATAGCTTTCACGTCAAGTCGGAAATGCCACTCGTGAGTCCGCGGGGGAAAACATATACATGTATGACTATATACTATACAGTTGTACATGTATGCACTCGCTCAATATGATTTGCTTCATGTTGAATAGGCGTGAGATGAGACTCGAGAGGTGGCCGGGGTAAGACACATGAAAATGCCACGAGTACTCAGGTCGCAATGGTGCATGCATCCTGCAAATTTGCCCTCTTAAGTGACAGTATAAGTGTCTCGTGAGAGCTTTAACCTCTGCCACCAACTTATACACGTGTACACATATACATATACCCATTTACATTTATAATCAACTCTGAGAGTTCAAAAAAAAAGGTAACAATGTTAATTCAACTCCTAAATGTGTAGTGTACCAGAAATTAGATGATCATTTCACAACATGGAAACGGTTGTTCCACAACGAACTCTGAAAATTTCATTACATGTTTACATGAACAATTGACTTGTTCCACGAATATCCAAAATTACTAATCGGTTTAGCTCTTCATGATTCAAATGTGAAGTCATTGCTGCACTCTTAATAGTCGATAATAATCCTGATGGACAATCCCAAACGATTATCACTGAAAAAGTTGATCTCACATCCACACCAATTCCCATCACCACTTCACCATTATTTTATCGATAATTCTTCACATGGACATACACAAGTAATCATCGTTGTGATCAGTCGTGTTCGATCTCAACACTCATTCATTCATGTTCATGATTCTGTGTCCACGAATGGGGAAAAAAAAAGGATGGAAAACAGATAACAAGAAAGACAATTCGATTAATGGAAAGGTTAGCATCTGATACGATTGGTCGATGTATAGTAGATTATCCAACTTTGGTGTTTCCTTGTCCTCTTGCTTTCGCTCGACTTCTATATATAGGCTACTCCATTGCATGTTGTATATGATGCTAGCACATAGATACATGAACGAAACAGGAGTGAGAGCTGACCACTAGCTCACTACATAGTAACATTCTCTCTCACGATACTCCTTGTTGGATCAAAGTAGATCACCGGAAGTAACTTGAGTTCCTTCGTCCCATACTCCCTGTCACACTCACCCCTGTATACATTTATGTATCCCATTCGTCTATGTATGAATGAATATATACATAGACATATAGAAATACAGCTTTGGTGAACCCTTCACTTCTTCAAACTACGAAACATTCGTGCTCAAGGGGACTATTTACTGCCTTGTCGAAACCTCACATAAATTCAGCTTGTGCAGTTGGCATATGCATAGATGAAGAACAGGTTGAAACGCACAGTCACTTCAACCTTTGCGTTGGCTCATGAATAAAACCGGAAGTCATTATCTTATTAGTTTTATACTGATGTTGTGATTATTCTTTTAATGAACATGTTTTAATTATTATTAATTCCATGGATTTATCAATTCGTTCAATTATTGATAATGAAGTGTGGTGAATTTATGTGGTTCATACATGTGTAGGAATAATATACGAAAAAAATGATGATTAATTTTGGTAATTAAAGATGCAGTAGTGCGATGTATTATTATCGGAACTATTGATCATTTTTCATCGGCATCCGACAATGACAGTTAATAATTGTTGACCGTGCGATATTGGGGAAACCGCAAATCCGCCACATTAATGTGGGTTGTGTATGGTTGCATCGTCATATAAATGCATTTATATGGCATGAAAGCCAAATGGATATGAAAGTGATATTCATTTTTTGAATTTCTATCAGAATGGACTTGTTCAGAGCAACCACACAACAATGGATCAATTATGAGGAAATATCGTGAATTTTTTTATTGAATTTGACTGGTTTTAGGAAATGAGAAATTCGATATGTTCGATAGTCATTACGACACTATTTCTTGGAGAGAAAATTGTCGACAGAAAGAGTTTGCAGAGGTAGCCATGGAATTGCGATGCAATGGGATAATGAATTTCTATAAATAGACTTCTTGAAGTTTAACAGTTCCAATCTTGAACATTTTATATCAGTCAATAAACTCTGCAGTGCTGATTTCCATCATGAGAAAAGGCTCACTCAGTACACACAAATATAACTCAAAATCTACCTAAATGTCTCGCATTTGATGGTAGAAAATTATCATTTACGAGTGAAGCTATATAAAATTCCTTAGCCTGAATGAGCAATAGAACGTAAGGGTGTAGGACAAAGACAGACTTTCATATAGGTACTGAGTTTTATCGCAAAAGCGTTTAGTTTTCTTCTAGTACTCGCGTCATTGCACGTGCATTCTCCCTCCGTTCCACTTTCGTACCAGTCAAGAATAACTAAAGCAAAGCAAACCTCTTACATTTCCATTAGCCGGCGGTTTTGCGCTGGCTCGCTCCTTAACTCTCCCTTTCTCACTCCCTCTACAGTATTTTCTCGAGCAGTCCACTTTGATGAACCCCAACAACCGTCGGTTACATTCGAATATTTGTCATTCCATTGATGTATGTCCACAGGAAAATTCTCCCTTTTTTTCCTGTCTCCTCAGATTTTTATTATTTTTTATAACCCCCACAGTGCTATGGGATCATTTTCCCACTCCAACGTCATGTAGATCTTGTGTTCTTTCTTTTCCAAAGACTCTCACGACCGAACAACTCATAACGTTCATTTCGAAATTCAACGATTGATGTTTTGAAGAAAATTTCTTTTTGAATTGTTGCTGAGTGAATAACGAGATGAAAATCCAAAATAAAATTGAATGAGATTTTCTGATAATGAAGATTGTGCAAATGTGGAAATGTCAGTGCGGATTTTAAAGAGGTTTCCAGCACTTCTCCGCATACTCCATTTTCGGAATGAAAATTAGTGGAAATTTTTATGAGACTTCCAATGGCCGTATAATTTTGCGCTCTGACATAAAATTTATGCGCGCTACGAAGATTGATATGGAATGGAGAAAGAATTAATTGAAGACCCAAAATCATTACGCACACACTCATACTCTGTCCTCATTGCCCAGTGGTACAATTAACATTCGTTCAATCATCATTGTCCAATCCTGATATGTCATTATATTATTATCAATCAATTTTTCACTGATGAAAAATTCATAGCGAATCATATTGGACATTGATACATTGAGCGGATTATCAATTGAATTTTTCATGATTGACGTGAATCGAGTGAGAATGAGAAATAGCGATTTACATCAATGCGAAATCATAAATCATCAAAGTGAATTTCATGTTAAACAAACGCCTATGAAATGGCAATATGAGGGATACGAGATAGAGGATGGAAACTCGTGGTGGTAAATGTCGACTAGGATGTTAACACACGCGGACATCACATTCATTCAAGGTAGCCATACTATATCGCTTGACGCTAATTGCTAATTACGTAATCTCACTAGCCAACGCTATTTAATTGCGCTCAAATCTCCCTATATATTCCCTATATGATTCCATACATTTATAATTGAAGCAACACACCGTCCATAAATTCACAAATAAACGACTCTATAAACTATTCATATCCATTCAATTGATATTTATGGTAATGTGGACACACATTTCAACTGATTATACTATCTACACAAAATCAAAGACGATTCTTTTTCTTTTTGTTCATTCGGAAAAAATTCTTATCACAAAATTCATTTCGTAACGTTGGAATTTATCCAACATACGTTTGTGTCTCCGTGTTCTTCACGATTGAAATATTCTCATTTAAATAACTCGGGGTATACAGTTTCAGAGGATGGGAATCTCGGATGAAATGCAAATAAACAAAATACGGAAGTAAACAGATAAATAACAGAAACGATAATATCGTTCATTATAACCTCGGATATAGTAAATTATTCATGATCGATTTGTATAATAACGAGATGTATAAATATTGAAAGTTAACATGAATCAAAGTCATGGGCCCGCATGGTTATGTAATCACAGCGAACGGTAAAAAAATTCAAAGCTGTCATATCGAAATAAATTGAAAACTCTGCGCTTGATGTATCGACAGTGTCAATAGAATCTATTTATATTTCTACATACAGCTGGTTCATACATTCGATCATTTATTCTCAATTACTTGCGGGCAATGATCAACACTTTTGATGTATATGTAACATGAACTTACCGAGAAACACGATTAATCAATTCAATCGTTGAGTTGAGTGAATCGCATTCGATAATGATGATTGAAGAGCTAATTTATATCCCTAAAAATATCCCAACAATAAAAATATAGCGGCAGGCCAGTGATGACAATGGATCTCCTAAACTGTTGACTGTTCCATTGAAGCGCATGAATATTCATAGTTCTTTTCTCTTGCATATAACCCAATCCAGTAACTCGTTAAGTTGATTCCTATTCCCTTGGCTGATGAAAATTGAATTTCCCTTGCGAGTAACACTGCAACACTGATGTCAACCCATTGGACGACATCCTCCTCTCTAAGTGACGGAGACTATGAGGTAATTTGAGAGGGAAGAGTGGAGGGGGTTTGGACGTTGAAGCGAGTGAAATATGGCAGTCAAGTGCCAACTCCAGTTCCATCACCTTCACTTATTGTCATCTTTGACAGCAAAAAAAATGTTTAACATGATATAAATTCTCTCTTCATCATCATTACTGAAAGAAATTTCTCTGTCATTCTTTCATGATATTCTCACAGTGGATATCATGATGAAGATGAGGTTTCTTGACATAGAGAAGGGTTCAAATTGCTGCACCTGTTGTTGGAGAAACGGCATCCGATATTTCTATGATTTTTACTGCGGATACGAAGAGGTCCTGAATTAGTTGAATAGCTCCAAGATTATGAACAAATATTTTGACATTCCATGAAACTGGTATGAACAATGTTGATGCAGTAACACTGCTGGCATTTGAGATCATCATTTTTAATACCTCGAAACACCATCTGAACTCTATCTGATCTACTATCGAAGCTCTCAAACCCAAATTTCACAAAAGATTGAATGCGAATATGATGAAATAATGAAAAGCAGTACCTTTGATAATATGATACCAGTGAGAACGTTAGGTTGTCTACAGATCATCAATCTACTGTATACGATAATGCAATTAGGAAGTCATTGACGTCATTCTTGTCATCAAAAACTTGCCAACAATAGACCAAGGAAGTTTGACCATGTGTGATACCCCCAGGTGTTATTTTACGCAGGGAAATGAACCATCAGGGAACCTGTCGAACCAAGTCTGAAGTCTCCTCAACTAATGATTTAACGCCAACGTGGAACTTATCCTGCCACCCAACGGTCGGAGAATTTGATGAGAACAGAAATGTGATGATTCTTGTTCAGAAGATTTCCAGCATAGATTACTCGCTCACTACAGGAATCCGACATATGAATAGAAAAGTTCCATTAAATATTCCGTATTATGAACGACACCAATTAACATCGAGTATCAACTACGAAATATTCGTTCGTACTGATTACAGAATTAAAGTAAACTCATTCCAATATTAAAGCATGAGGATAAATATCAGCCGGACTGATAAACTGACACTTTACTCTCCAATTTTATGACTTTGACCTTATTGATCGAGGCGGAAACATGGAGATTGCATTTCATCTACCATAAAATCTAGTTCCATCTACATTCTATGTATTCAACTTTTTCAAGGGATGGAAAAATGTGAGCACGAAGAGTGAAAAAAGTAGGTCTTCTGTAATGACCCCATACTTTTGTATTTAAACTCGATGTCATTATATTCCCTGAATTATATACCATGAAAGAATCAGGCGACATCAACTATAAAGAAAAGTACGAAGAAAAAGCCTGTGTAGCTCTGAAAGATATTCCAAGAGTTATTGATGTTTTGCATGAAAAACGAAAAAATTATGTACCAAATATGCAATGAGCTTCGCCAATCAATAAATCATCGAAAATAGTTACACTCAGTCCAAGACTATAAACCTCAATCCCCATTCATGTAGCTCTATAAAATTCAATCGAATTTTGGTGATTGCTCCCGACCAGTGATACGCATCGATACCTGATAATTTGGGACCGGGATGAACTTCAAAACGCGGTTAGGGTCACGATTCTCGAAGTCTACAAGACTAAAACTTGCATGAAGGAAGGGACTGGGTAAGTTGTAAGAGGTTAAAGTTGTATATATAGATATATGTTGGTTTCTGTGTGGGAGAGTAAGAACAGGAAGCTTGGCATCCACGAGATTGCGCAGCTTTAGAGAGTCGCGGTATCCCATTGAAATTCCACGTGGCGACGGGTGTTCGCACGAAATCCGACATTCCCCTGGACTAATTTCATTTTCTTCCCACTCCCTTCTGTCCATAGTCACCTCCCATCTGAGGAGCCGGAATAGTTTCCATTACGAAGAAAAAACCAACAGATTAAATTAGGAGGATTAAAAATAAATGGAGTTAGAATGCGGTCGAATAAATGTTTCCCTATTCAAATCAATTTCAAAAAAAGGTAATCACCCTTTTGAATTCAATGTTGTGTCACATGGACTGTATCTTCTATTTCATTTCTGGAATTCGAAACACGCTTCGAAAACTACAATGAAACCCGTTCAGAGACATCAACACTATCGACTAATTAGAAAGTCATTTTTTGGTTACTCACCTCACGGCTGAAGACTCTCGGGAATGAATGGCGCGTGAGAGATTGTTTCCTGCAGTTCGGAAATGTCTCAGTTGATTATTTCTATACCAATCTGGAACATGTAAAAGAGTTGAAGTGTTAAAAAATTGAATTCTTAACCAACCCCATCGTCTATTCGCACTCCGATTTATGGCTCTAAAAATTTATGTGCCGAGATGAATTTTCATAGCATTTTCCAAATATTAAAGATGATCCCGAAGTACAATAGAAGTATTTTCATCCGAGACCGACGCACAAATTGCGGAGAACTGAGATAGCATCAAGACCATTTCTTTAATGAAAGTTTGTCTGTTGCGAAGTATTAAGGTGTTGCCAGCGGGAACACGAATTCATCGAGAACGTGAACGTTCACCCCTGCGGGCACTACCTTTCGTATAATCAATAATATTGCGCCGTTCTGACCTGTTCCAATGAGTATCTCTAACGTTCTCAGCTGAAAGACGCTCTGTCTAGATATCTCTACATCACAAATATTCCAATTCGAATTTTCTCGATATCGCACTAATACTATCGAGCCAGTGGTATAACTTTCGTTCCAAAATATAGAATGGTGATATGACACGGACAATAATAACACAATGACCATAATACACCAATGAAAAACATGAAACTATATTTCGTTTGATTCAAAAAGAACAAAGAAAATTGGATATGAACTTTTAATTTTCCATTACCTCCAATGTTTTTTTTTATACACGTCGATCTTTTTTGTGTACAGCGGAGAACTTATTGGTCTTGCAGTGACGTTCCAAGTATTTTTATTGGACAATCTACCGTTTCTTCAGTGAAAATACGAAGGGGAATTGTGTAAAAAGTAAAAAAAAAGTATCGAGGCGTCATCGATTGGCGACTACTATGCGAGGCAGAAAACTCCATTGTCAATTGATGAGCTTATACAATCGGATTTACAAACTGTAAATCATTCTAGTGAACAATCGTAGATCAATCAATCCATAACCGATAATTGATCAATCATGGCAGTCCACTTACGCATCAACAATTATTGAACTAACACGTCACAAATATTCATCAACCGTTCCTTCAAAATGTTTTGGCAACAAATGAAAAATATTGCCTCGCTCATGTTGACTCCCCAATATCTTTTCGTTTTTCTTCCAAAGAGTTATTACTACTTTTCTCAGTGCTCCAGTGAAATTCACAGTAAAAAATATCAGATTAAATTTCAGTGAGTTTTCCAAGCGTACGTGATGAGTTTTCATTGACAAACATTCTATGAACTCTATGAAGATGCAGTAGGCATTCGACCTAAGTTTGTCACGATGTTGTGGACTTTTGTCAAAAGAAGTCAAGAAGGAAAAGAGAAGAAGAAGGTCATAGACTACTTGAACGTCCAAGTTCTTTTGACGATTCACAAATACTCCGATAGGATAATATTGCAACTCTGAAAAAGACACATGTTGGTGAAAAGATAAAAAAAAAAGAAGCAAGCAATCTCAAGGAGGGTGAAGGTTGAATAAGAAGTGACTGTAACATGTTCGGTGCTGTACATAAAACCTACGGAACACGAACACCAGATCACTGTTCTCGATCAGTGTCTGCGCCAACTGACGCCTACCTTATCATGTCCATGTCGTGCTACACTACCCTCTACAAGTAGCTTCATTATTCGGTGACAAGTATTTCTACTACAAGAACAATCGCGTGGAACAATTACGTGAACGTCTGATAAGTTTATTGAATCTTATCATTGGACTTCATGAACTCAAGAAACGTTATGACAACGCAAGCTAAACAAATAGATTTTCAGGTGGAATGATCACTGCACCGAGCGATGCAACATAATCCTATCTGGTATATGTACTCAAAACCATATCTGTGGAATTCCAACGAGCATACTACAGATGGTTGGAATGACCATCCGCAAAGTTACAACGTCCTTGTTATTTTCCGCATCATTCTGAATTGCCTCACACCAAAAATCTTCCTTTACATAAGTGGGTATGTAATATCCCGGTTGGAGGTATTAAACATCGTGATAACTGGCAATCTTGAAACCACTTTGAAAATGTGGATAGTGGGCTATTCCAACCTAGAACTTTAGTAGAGATCATGTGTAAAAATGTGCATGCGGATTGGGAGAGCTTGACTACTCGGGAGTATCAGCTCATAGCAGTAGTAAAGTCCCGAGCATGAGGATCGATATCTCAACACGCCACCATCTCTCTTCTATACCAATTTGCAACTCCTACCACCTCCCAAACCCCGATTCTTGGTCACAGAGTTGTGTATTTCGTACAAATCCGCCTAGTAATATATTGGAATCGTTAAATCGTTCAAGCATATTTTTCTCTGACCAAATGGCCTGGAATGTAGTGAATGTGGGTTCTAAAAGTGATTGATAATGAAAATGGGATCGAGGTTTTCTACATTTTCACATTCTCAAAGTAAATAAAATGTATCAGCTTTTCAATTCTCAACAGGATAACCCAACGTCAATTTGTCATATTTAATTTGCAATTTTGAGATTCACCACTGCTAAAAGAAGTTAAGCTCAAGAAGAGGGAGAAACAACACGAGGTATAACACGATTCTGAACTGGATTAATATGGCTCCCTTTGTATCAATAAGCATCGATTCACTAGGTGCAGCCTATCAGCATGTGAATTTCAGAATTACACATTAGATCTGACCTGAGACGTCATGCCTGACGATGTAACGTATTATATCGAATTACCACGGCATAATTACATTCTATTATGATCCGTCCGACTCTCTCAACCTTCAAGATCCATCACATATATTACAATATATCTATATTCGCGCATCCATTGCGTTAGCCATGTTCTCTGCTGCCGACACGGCCCTCGGTTCACAGCAGGGTACTGAAAAGGGGCGTGGTAGATGATAACACGGTACAAGAAAGTGCAGTATGAGAGAATGAGAAGACTCGTCGGGTTAATCTTGCCACCCGTCTCGTTATCCCTGATCTTCTTGGTTATTGCACGCAAACTCACAGAAACCTCGTTCAGACGACGACCACGTAATTTTCCAAACCGAGAATAAGAATAAGATACGAGTGAGAGAAAGATTCTTCTGATAAAATATACTCCACTATCTTCTTTTACTTCATAGTGTTTCTCCTGTAAGACTTTAAGACTGTAGAAGAAAATAGTAATTGAAAGATGGAGATAATGGCAGCCAAATAACGAGCTTTCCACATTAAGATTCCAATGCAATCAGTTCCAAGAATTGAAGAATCTGCGGAAAAAAATTGGAATGAAAATAAAAGCAAAAGCAATGTTGTATCCGTCACAGAGAGAAATTGATTGAGATAAGAACAATTAGAAATGACGCGATCCAATTCTATGAAACACTTCGTGTCACGAAATTAGAGAGGAACTTTTTGCTCTGAGTTTTTCAATCATTCAATTTGGTGATAAGTGAGTCGTGTCCGAGATGATATCTCTTTGCTTCATGGATAAGTCTGTTATTGAATTCGCCACACCCACGCTGAAGTGTGTGGATAATCCACTTGGTGATTAATAAGAAGAGATAGAAATGATTAGAACACGAATTCTAGCGTTAGTAAATGAATTTTTTTTGGGGACGTCACATGACCGAGTGAAATATTATTCGGTCGAAATCTTCGCACTGAAGGTAATTTTATGATGAGATTTAGTCTGGTGGTGCAGAACGGGACAAAGTCTCCTACGGTGCATATAAATTGAAAATTAATTGGAGGAGCTTCTCGAATTATCGCCGCAATAATAAATTGATTCACTGCACTCACATCAACAAAATTATATTTTAATTATTTAAACCTACATTTCACAATAAATTTTCCATCGAATTTCAGAGGCTGCATGAAATTATTGAGAAATGAATCAGCAACTGAACATCTTTATTTATGGAATGTACCACTCAATGATAATCTACCAGATGAAATGCAGTGCGGGATCCAACAATCCATCACCAACAGTCTCAAGTTTGCCGACAGCGTCTGTATAGATAAGTATATATGCATTTTACACTTTTTCTCACACTCTGTGAAACATTTGAAAGCTTTTTTTTTCACCATCCATCTAGCTATGTGCGAAAGAGAAAGACCCCCCTTCTGGGCTTTCAAAGTTCTAACAAAGTTGTGTAAGTGGATCGCTAACCGATTTCGATTTCCCACCGGAAATTCGTTTCACCTTTCGCCTGCAGCCGCGGGAAACGGATTAAAGATTCACGCTGAATTGTGGCGGACGTTGTGTGTCGTCAGTGAAGAGTGAGGGATAGTGGATTGAAGGGTGCAGTTTTTACGCCCAGCGGAGTTTATCGTGAAAGGGAAACACATGGAGAATATATCTGCTTCCTCTCACGATGGACGAGTCCCTCGAAACATTGAGACCACGAGGGACATAATGGCGGATATAGGCAAGACGAAAGAGGGGTAGATGAATGTAAGTCTGGGGACTACAAGGAGGATAAATCCCAAGGGTTTGCTCGAGTTAACCCCTTTACCTATGCGATTTTCGATACGCCACGCGGACCCCTGAACGCTATAAAGTAGGAAACGGAAATTATGACCACCTGGCACACACGAGAATCGAATGGAATACCGAGATATTACTCAAAACGAGACCGGTGGGATTTTACAAAATGTGCATCGCAACCATGGAAAAGAAATTTTTTATTCAGGAAAATAGCCATGAAGTCTGCATGATGAACAATGTTCTGGTCTCATGTGAGTAAATCCATCAATCCAAAACGTTTTTCCTTCAGTTAATTCCTCAACTTCACCTTTCCATTTCGTAACTTATGATAAACTCACTTTTTCCCATGATATGGTGCGATCATATCGATACTTCCAGAAGTTCTGTTATGAATCTGTCAAAAGACAGATACATAAACGTAGATTTGAACTGACTCCAATTCATCTAACAGCATTCATCTATATATCAACTCAAACATTAATGTGATACCTCCATCTCATGATGTGAACTATTAATCTGACAAATTAGGGAAGGCTTAGGCATCAGTTGGTATGAAGCATTTGAAAGGAGAGCAAAAGGAGATTGATTGATTGGGTGGGTGGAGTTTATAATACTCTAGTGCGCTCCTATCAGACTATAATTTAGCTGTCTACAGACAGATTCCATCCGCTTTAGTGCACTTTATGGTGACTTTCAATTTGACAATTACAGTTGTATTTTATATACAGAGAATATATCGTGGAAAAATTGAAGGATAGTCATTACAATTGCAGAAAAGTCAGAGAACGTGCAATTGAAAATAGAGGAAAATAATGAACATCGCACAGTATATTCTCTTCATTGTATTATAATTGGAGAAACGATCAACAATCTATACCGAGGAGTGAAGGGGAAACGCCGGTGGATAAAGTGTGGTGGAGGGAGTGAAACGTGATGATAAGACATTAAAGGAGCTACCGCAGTTGTAGGAGTTACACGAGTAGAATTCTAAACCTTTGTGATACATCACCACACATTCACTTGGTTATGGGATTGGGGGCCACTGAATCCAGAGATATCCCTTCAGCTCTCTGGAGAGTACTATCGCACGTGAAACAAATCTGTCTAGTCCAGTCCGTTCAGGATCTAATGTATTCGTTAACGTTGAACACAATTTGGTGAGTAACGAGGGAATGTCATCTATACTCACACTCGCTTATCGATGAGAAATCACATTCTAAGACCTGATTTAAACTGGTTCATGCGAAATATTAACCTGGAGTTCATTTGTATTACAGGTACAGGATTTGTTTTGATGCTGTCAACATTGTTACTCTTGGAAATTCAGGAGGATCTCTTGCTCTTCAACGTGTAAGACACACTAGCCAAATTCAATTAATAAGCAAAGTTGCAAAGAGATGAGAATTGCAAGGAAAAATGCAGGGATTTGTAGCCGAGGCGATGTGATTTTCTTTACACCATCCACTTGGAATAATGGAACTATGATCAACGTTGAAGACTGATCAATCGTTGTATGATATGATTTGATTTTTGCACATGATCAATACTCCATAGATCGAAATATTGCTGGCGAAAGCACTACAAAATATTAGAAAAATATTTCAAGAGACCATCTGATTTAATTATGTGCTGGAATTCATTCAGATTACAGACTATCATCAGTCCATCAATGGGATGGTATTGTCAAGAATTTTCTTGACAACTCACATTTCAATGGTTCATTATTCAATGCAGATGTAACAGAGTCAATATGAATCATCAGATGATGAGATCGAGACGCAAATTAAATGTAGAAGTGATGAACTAGTGAAATTCTTGTCAAGAAAAGCATCTCATGATACGAAATAACTCCATGAATATTCCTCGCTTGAGAATTCGACGAAATTTTACTTGGAATAACACTCGACATACTGGAAAAATGTCATATTTAAAAGCTCGGGCGCGGAATGTTGGATTGTTCGAGGTGTTACATTATAGAATGTCAAATGTTCTACACATGACGACTACGTATAGACTCATAGTTTCTATCAACGCCGAATGGTTCGACACATTTTCCTTCAGGAAGCTTCTTCGCCTGTATATAACCCAAAAATAACCATCGACTTTCCAATGACAAATACATCTCCTGAAGCGTCAAAAGCAAGACTCTCCTCACAATCTTTTACGTAGACGAAGTACTATGAAAGACCTAGAGAGAACTCTCTCTGTCATCTGACTTGATGCTCAGTGTGTAAACTGCAATTCCTAGCGTCTCGTTTCACGCTCTGTCTGAATTGCCTGGCGCACTCGGTTTGGCTTAACCCTTCAGCCAACTCTAAAAGATGAGCCGAAACGAGTCACGCACACTAGAATCCTCTCCGTTCCATCACCATCAAGTGAAAAGATCACGAAGCGCTCATGAATTCATAGAGGGGTGATTCTAATCCAAAAATATGCAAAACCTCTATTTTTCTTCCACAACGTATGTATACCTTAATCCATGAAATGAAATAATAAAGAAAGAGAAAAAAAAACACTCCCTTATCCAAAGCTTTGACAAAGACCCAAACAATTTCTCCATCAAAATATCGCTCAAGGGACAGACTTTCGCACTTTCTTTTGCGTTATATGTTCCACTTCTTTATTTTTCGCTGTCATTTTTTTATCCGTGCCTTTTTTTTTCTTACGTCTCACGGTTCCTGAAGTAAGGGAAGGTTCTGATTGTGGGTGACGATATGCGGTAAAGAGACAGTTCTGGCAAGAAAGAGAATGGCGAAAGAGGGATGAAGAAAAAAAGAAACGCCTAACAAAGAGTTGTACAGACAGCGAATACAGGGGAGACCAACCATTATGAAAGTCCTCACGCCCTCGCCCTCGCTATCTTTTCTTCTTTCCTATTCGTGTGCACTTTATGGAGAAAGGAGGAATTCATTGCGCGATGTTGATGGTTGCGAGAACGAGTACAAGAAACGTTAACAATACGAAGAGTTGTTGCAGTAACCACAACGCCAACGATCGTTTGTTGATGTCCTCCCGGCTGGTTTTCGCAACTGGAATTATTATCGCGCTCGGATCGGACGCAAATAACGCGTAATGGACGTGCCGGTAATAGCATAACGAGGCGCCATTAGTACAGCGAGACGGAATATTTCAAGCTTCTCGTGAATTTCATGTCTCCACTGTCCTCATTGTCATTGTTTAACAGACACAATAATTGATACATCGATATTCGCGCCCGATTATCCTCTGGTAAATGCTTTTCAAATTTTAGATCAATAACCAAATGTGATGATATACACTCGAATGGAGATATGTAGCTCCAACGTTATGAGTATTTCACAATCACAAATCACATACAGAATATTCGCATGCATGTTGAGACCAGTCGAACGATTCTCAAGTTCTCTTCACAATAGACAGACGTTATAAGCTCCAAGCATGGCACACCTTGCCTGAATAATATAAAGAATTCAAATATATGAAAAAAGGAGGAATCCCGACTCAAACATACAAGTCAGTAAGAGGAATCACTATAGGTTGGCTTTAGAGAAGAGATTAAATTTTTAACCCTTGTATATATTTTATAATTCACAGAATGACCATGAAAGTTTGATAAAGTCATCTTTATTTAGTGAAAAATATCAAATGAAAAATACTGTGAAGGTTCAGTATAACAGAAGAATTACCAGATCTTTTCATGAATTAATCAGCCGTCAAGTCTGATGTGAGGTAGATGAAACGTCTTTCGAGATTTGAGTGAAAAAATACTCCCTCATTTGCTCTTTCACAGCGTCACTTCGTCTTATCTATCCGTGTGAGGAATCAACCCAACAATGACATGTATCACGTACTTACGAGTTAATACCCGATCTTTCAATCTAAGCCCGAAGGTATCCAACTTCCGACACTTCACATACATACATTTCACATCGCAATGATAAACTTTTACGAATGAATTGCATGTAGCATTGTATGAAAAAGTACATATCTATATCCAAAAAATATTATTTGTCCGTCTTGATGGCTGCAGACATTTTTATCTATGATATTCGTTCTTTCATCTCTATCCCTTTTCTTCCAATGCATCCGATCGCCACTCATGACTGAACTTCAATGCGGTTTCCACTAGCAACGCTGCTTTTATTCAGCATTATTCCACCAGGTCAACATCAATATGTGAATGGCATATGTACAGGATCGTGAAATAGCATTGCGAAATTCAACTCCTGTCAAATGTTACTTGAGAATATTTGTTTACAGTTATGAAAAACGAAGAACGAATGTATATCTTTAACGTATTGACAGAAAGGATTCTTGAATAAAATACCACCACATAATTCTAGACCACTCCCACAATTTTTGAAGTATTCCTAGATCTACATAGAGAGATTCTTGTATTCATGTTCTCATCGCCGATACACTTGTCTTGTATTACGTCCGACACCGGGAATATCGATGGCTATCGAATTTTCATCGTGACCGCATTCTTCTTATGTCTTTCCGATACACCCTCATGCTCACTCACTCATTCACTCCCCCATTTACTATCTTCCCCTAGCACCATCGACAATTTCATCGTCTTTCCTATCCATTCCTCTACCGAGATGAAAATGGGATACGAAAACATAGTTGAATAAAAAAAGAATAAGTTGAGTTCAATACCTGAAAACTTCCTTCATTATGCTCGCGTTTTCTCACGATGTTTTTCTTCATCATTTCATTTTTATTTCAACTTTCTCCTTCACATTTTCATTCTAGCGACAGCATCTTAACCTGCCTCTCTACATCCATCTTAAACGCGTAGAGAAAGCTCACGAAACTTGCAAGAGGGTTTGGAGAACTGTTGAATCACCACTTGTACAACCTCGCAAAACTCGATGGAGAATGGAAGTGGGTGGGGACGAAGCGACGTTGGATTTTAAGGGCATGAGCACAAGCTCCGATGAATTACAAGGATTTGTGATCACGACTAAAGACAGAAAAATAGTGGATGTACCGCTACAACTCTAGTACTCAACCTTTCGCTCTTTACTTAATCTTCCCACTATCACATGCTCTTATCTATAATTGTTCGTGAGGCATTCAACCCTATGCAGGTTACGCTCGAAGAACTCCCTCAGAATATTCTGCTTTTTCGCCACCCTCGATGCGATGCGTAACAGTAATCGATGTTAAACAAAGCTCGGCTTTCCCTTCTGTGTACATATTGTCTCTTCCATTGACAACGTCGATTGTATTCATTAAATACACACAATGAGATTGACTTGCTTTTAATGAGCATTAGTAGTAAATTGTTATATAAACGATAGATATTGATTACCCAATTTCGTAGAAGAATTAAATTGTTCATTATTTTAAAATAACAACAATTTTAATTTTTATAATATTAAGCCATCGTATTGCGTGCTACAAACACCAAAAAATAGTTCTCAGCGCGGATATTCCTTCCCACATCTCTATGTTCCACTTGACATCGAAAACTCTGCAAATTTGATACATGTATGAACATTCCTACATAAGTTCACGGTTGTTTGTTCAGTAACATCGAATTTAATTACATAAACAGCCGGGTGTGGGAATCTACAATGGATGTTATCGAACTCCGCTGTATGTGAACCGAAAGAGAATCATAATACACACGTACTATTTGTAAACCTCAGAACCCCTAACAATCATCGAAACTAATTGCAAGCAGCATCGAGTGTGGTTACTAGTTAAATAGGCGATGGTTTCCAATATCTAATCAACCAGTTATGATTTTCCCTCTCATTCGAATCTATTATTCAGGTTCTGACTTCCTATAATGGACATCATGACATCAAATATGTTGGATTGGAATTGAAAGATGAACAATTTGTAACATTTTTCTGCATTGTCAATTCCGTTCAACATCCTCATCAATGAATGCAGAGAGTAGTGGTTCATGTAGAATTGAAACCTGAAAAATGATGATTTTTTATCAGAATGATCAGAGATCGACTTTTTTTTTACAATAGATAAATAGAGAGAATCTTTAGTTTAAAACACGATGTAGAAGTTGGAGTTCTAACGATACTTATAACGAATACATCACTCGTTTGTCGCGCCTGACTTCTTTTAACAAGACCAATAAAAGAGTTCATTGAAAGGTCAAATGTGTGCACGAACAAAGAAAAGAAGACGAAAAGTCGTTGAGAAAGCCGTAGAGAAATCTATTGAATATTAGCCACTCATTCGACATTGGTATTATCGATTGTTCGTTGATTCTGTACAGACTTTTTGTGCATGATATCATTGATATTATGATATATTGAATGCATTTGTACTCATGCAAAATGAAGAGAAAATAGTGGAGAAAAGGAAAAGTCGACTTTTATTGCGTATGAAGAAACGAACTAAAATTTGACGTGAAATCGAAACGGAGATATAAAATAGCGTAACACGAAGTACAAGAAAGACGTGGAAAAGGGGGAATATAAAAAGCAATTGAATGAATTGGACTTGGAATCGAGTTCCGTACTGAATTCCCGATGATGAGAAGGAATGAAACGGTCGAATAGAGCGAAACTTGATCAAGTAAAATTGCTGTACGTTTTTCATTTATTCATTTTACTTTATATTTTATACTTTCTGAGCCTTTTATTATTTTTATTTCATTCTTTATCAACGGACTGTCTGCTAATGCGTCAGCATTTGATTTTCGCCTGAGAATATTCGTTGCACTGCATACGCTCGCGTGCTATATATACATATGAACCGTGACACAGAGTTTATAGTTTTCGGAAGAGGCGGTTTCCTCAATAAATCATGTTACCTCGCCAAAGAGCTCAATAAAGCAGGCTGAGAAACCAACGAAACGGCTTAACGAACTTCTCCCTCGATGCCAATTAGAGAGAAGTATGATGAAGTCTAATAAATGGCGTGTCGCCACCGCTCAACGCGCGATACCAAACTTCTCTCTCAACCAGAAGGAATAAAATGAAAGATAGGAAGAGTGAGTGAGGTTATACGTGAAGAATAAGAAAAGAAGGGAACGAATGAGATGAGGTTCTCCCAAAGGGGTTGAGAATTGGCACTGGGGCGGCACCGAAAAACTTGGAATTGGACCCGACTGCTTCCGCATCTATTCCAACATTCCAACACACAGAAACTCGAACCACACACAAACACACACATAGACAGTGCCATTTTCATCTTATCCTGATTTTTTATTTTTATTCGTTTTTCATTGCTGTCCAAGAATGTGAATTGAATTCCCAATGAATTTTTATTTTTCGCCTGAACATTCAAATTTTTTCTCTTCATTCACAGTAGAGATAAAAAGAACTCAATCTATATAGTTCAACATATCGATAAATATATCAACAAAAATGTTATTCGACGGAAATTCATGCACACGATGAATAAACTAAATCGTATCGAAAATTACAACTGTTCATTTCTTTCGTTTGATTAATCGTTTTTTCGTCTGGCAGATGAAATGTGGGGAGGAAAAAGAAGTTGAAAACAGTTGTACACTTTCAATAATGGCGAAGATGGAAAGATGATGGCTCTTACTGGAATTGAAGTTCTTGTGGAAATCGCGCATTCTACGAAAATTCACAGTGCTGTGACGTTTGCACGTCGACGGCGTTGTAATTTCACAACCAACCATAGCACATGGGGCGACGGTTGGCGTGAATATCTATATATATACAACACTCGAGTCGTCTAGTGGAAGAGAGACATGTAGGGTGAAAATGGTTGGTGGCGAATGAAATGCACATGGAGGCGTGAAGGCAAACCGGAAGTATGTTGAGGTGGTTGGAGAAATGCGTGACCCTTTATGTGACCGCCTATACCGTGTTGTGTGAGTGTACATTGTAAATGCATTGTGGCAGGTAATACCAAACGCCACATATACTCTGCCACCACTACCAAGCATGGTTAATATATATATAATGACTTTCGGCTACAGAATTCGTGGCGCACATCAGAATGGTTCTGTTGGACAGCGGAAATGCCTAACGCGTGCCGAGCAAAGAATATATTTATTGCATAAATAATAGTTGAAATCCAAGCAACACACAAACAAACAATTATTTGCATTATGTTCTTCTACTGGAAGCAAGTCTAGAGACATTTTTCGTCCTGTTTTCCACCGTGAACAATGAATTTCGAAAACTGTACGTTTTACTATCGATATCCATTTAATTTGCTGGAAAATAATTATCAGAGACAAGATGGGTGAGAAGAATTGAGGATTGTTTGCAAACCTGCATTTTAGCCAGAATATAAATCGACAAAATAAATTTCCGCAACATACTCATTAGGGAAATAGTTCAATATGTAAAAATGGAAATTATGGAAAAAAAAAATCAATAAAACGCTGCTCATGGTGTTTTGTATATCTAAACAATATTTACAAATTTCTTTTTTCCCTCTTCCACCTTTCAATCCATTCTTTTTTCGTCGTATCCATTGTTTTTTTACCATGCATTTATTATTTTTTATCCTATTAACATCGCACCAGGTATTTGTATATATTTCGAAATTAATCCGTCTCCATGCGTGGGGGCTGACAAAAAAAGAATACGAGAACGGGTGCAATTGGAATTGTAGCAGTTGCACAGCCAGTTACTGCAAGATTAATCGGATCCCATTTTTTGTTGGTTTCCTTTTTTTTGTTTTCGTTTAATTTTTTTTTTGCTCTTTCCTTTGTTTGTTAGTTTATTTGTCTACCCACATTTTACCAGTGGTACAAATTTTTTTGCTCTCGTTATACCATCACATAAAATAAACTAAACATTTTCTATCAAACGCTACAACACACATAGAAATGAAATGATAAATAAATTCATGATGAAAAATTGAATAAACAAGGAAGAACTGAAGTCTCTTTGCAGCTTTCATTGTCTCTACCTCACCAACGATAAATGGAGGCCGCTATGTGAATTTCAAAAAACATCAAATGATATAAATGCAGAGAGGAGGAATAGAGGAGCATCGGAAAATTGGATATGGCGACAAAACGGAAATTTGGATGAGCTTAAAACTCGTTTGATTCAATCGACCATATCGACGATGACATACGAAAAATTCCGCAGCATCGCTCAATTTGTCGAGTTTTGTTCGGCTGTCATAAACGATCGATAGTATTGTGAGACCGATGAACAGAATGAGAAAGAGTTGGAGAAACAGAGATAATGATAGTGGTAAAGCGAGAGGAACTATTGCATACAGAGAACGACAATGAGAAAACGAACGGCAAGAGAGCAGGTCATGTGTGTGAGTGAATGGAAAAACCGGAAACTGCCAAACGTTTCCCAATTTTCAGCTCGATCCATTCGTCGATCCGCCATTATCCATGCGGTCGTTACCTCTCTCATCGTATAACGAAACGAGTTTTTACCTACTCCTTTTTCCGCCCTTCATCCCCATCTTGAATCCACAATATGTAACAGAACGGACGGAGCGCCGTAAAAACTTTGCGATTATAAAAAGTTCAAATATATATTTGAACGAGAAATTAATTTCCATGGGCGAATTGGGTTTTTTCTTGTTTGTCTGTTTGAGGAAATCAATTTTTATACGGAATCTTAACATGTAATTGAGTCTTTCTCACATTCTCGTTATTTTTTTTAACATAATAACCACCATCGAGTTCTGACGGCGTTCAATTGATTCGGTACGTACTCAGAATATTTCATCAGATGCTCAAAAACCGAAATATCATCCCCATACTCATTAACAACTTTAATATTTTATTCTCCACCGATATCCTTTTACAAATTTCGGACGATATAAATTAAGCACATCATTCAGAGGTTTTTTCCATGTCATAGATCAGCAAACTATGAATTAAACACATCGATGTTTTTTATGAACAAATCCTGTGGTAATCATTCCCGTATGATATTTTCTGATTGCGAGTGTTTGTGGCCCCGCGTACTATGTGAACATCACCGATGAATCATTCTCGACTCGGTAAGCAATGGCTCGATCCATCATCGACCAATAACGAACAGGGTTAATAATGCCATAAGCCTCTATACAACATGCACATACAACCCATTAGTAT
Organism: Meteorus sp. PSUC_FEM 10030008; assembly: GCA_018881525.1. NCBI lineage: Eukaryota > Metazoa > Arthropoda > Insecta > Hymenoptera > Braconidae > Meteorus > Meteorus sp. PSUC_FEM 10030008. The sequence goes on from JABMBR010005883.1 coordinate 26,354, forward strand.
ATTGTGCTCGTCGGTGGAATTGTTCGATGATTAAAATACGTGAAATGGTAACATTGATATGAAATAAATTAATTCAAAATCAAAAGTATTTTTCTTATGAATAGTTTAATTGGATTTATAAATTCCAGCAACAATCATGACACTTCATCAAACTACATTTTCGAATAGTTTCATAATAAATTATTGTTGCAGGAAAACTTTTTCGTGCTCTGACACTTTTTTTTGTTTCATCCCCCTCTCTTTCTCTTCCTCCCTTCACATTGATGTATTTATCGTGATATAATTTTCAGCCTGGTTTTCTATGAAAACTATTGGTCAATATAAGTCCGACACAAACTTTATCCTGACAGTTTTCCCGAGTGGTTTCATTTAAACTCTAACCAACCGATTGGTAGAAATGAGATTACGAGCATGGCTGAAGTGATTAGTCAAGGAAAATATTCGGACTCTGATGTCCAACTCGAAAACTTTTGTGTCTCTAATTTTTTTCATTTTCAAAATTCTAACAAAAAAAGATGATTTCAGTGTTTACGTTAAGTTTTTGAATCAAATATATTCCTACTCATCTACTATTACTCATCATAAAACCATTCGATTCGATAAGTGAAAATCAATTTTATCAGATTCGCACTTAAAATTTCCAATTCAAATCATAAGCCTAATGAATTGGTCATCTGTGTCTCCCCTCATCCTCATTTTTCATGAGAGATTTTGTACATAAATTCATAGATGAAAATAATCCTCGTCATCATCGCAGTATTGTCATCATCATTACCGTGATGATAGCATAGAAAATTATACGTCTTCTAAGATTTCATCGAGACATCGGAGTGTAAATGTATAAAAGAGAGATAAATAGTTGTGTGGTGCAATAAAACGTGAAATTAGATGACGCGATAATGGATGGACTGAATGGGTACATAGAAGGGGAAGAGCAAGGACGGTACGAAAGTGAGACGACAGTGAATGGAGAGAGGTAGAGATAACTCATAAGATATCTAACGACAACCTCATCAAACAATAACAATACTGAGAATAAACAGTGTATAACATATTGATACGTAAATTGGAGGAAAATATTCAAGAGCATATTTGAGGGAAATGCAGATTGAGAGAATCTTATGGATTCAAGAGAAGCACTGCCCGTACATTTCAATTCTTTTTATAGTTTCAAAGTCACTCATGTGCTGATCCGACAATTGAAAATTTGCAGATCATTCTCTTCAGTACTGCGAAATTATTCGTTATTCATAAGAGAAAAGTTTTCCCATTTGAATAACTTTCTTCACATCTGAAAGTCGAATGAATTCTATTTTTAATTGAGGTACCATTTTCGAGCTGCAGTACGGAAATGAAATATTCAGAATTTATTCCATGTCCGAAATAATTTTGCCATGGAGAATATGTGACCGGAATGTTATTTTTGTCATACTTACGACTGGATATCCCATTTTTCTATCGATCCGAATTTTCTTTCCCAATCTGAACATTCAATCCAAAATTTTGCTTATGATATGTCGCTAATCAGTAACATTCAGGGTCGAACTTGCACTCTCTTCTACAATTTTTACATTCCAATTCTTATTTCTCATTCATTCAGTGTATCCAACTTCTCACAATGAACATTGTTTGCACTCTCTCTGTCATGATTAATTCAAAACTTAAAATTCAACATTTCAAATTTATCTTCTACTTCATTTCAGAGTTTCTGAAGGATTAAAATTTCTTACCACTCATCGTGGTTGAATTTGAACATCTCCCCCATTTCGCAGAACCAATACATACATATGTGACCTGCCATATCTTTAACTCAACACATCTTTGATTACAACACAATCCCCAACACTGAGAGCCCATACCAAAATTTTCCTTTCGGAACGTGCACTCAGCATGCTAATGCATACCAACACCAAGACGAGTAGTTCCAAGTTTCAAACCCAGTGCAAATCTCTTCTGCTCACTCATTGCAACTAGTGCGCATGCAGAGCTTTACACAGCACAAACCTCAAACGTCGTGAGATTAGTTTACACCATGAAGTTTAGTTTAAAGTCAAGCACAACTATAACATATTGAATAAATTCATTACAAAGAGAACAACGCCAATATTATTACATATATGAAATAAATACATTCGAGATTATTTCCTCCCTCACTTCGACCTCAATATTTTAGTGCAGTTAAATTGTTTGTTTGTGAAAAAATCTATAAAACCGAAGAGAAGTTGTAAATTCACAAATATAACTGAAGACGAGTAGATCGCGTGTTTATACAAGTTAAAAACGCACGATATTCTCTCAAGTAACGATAGAACGGCAACATTCTCCATCAACACAGGCAAATGGAGAAAGGCCTTGGAAGTATGCAAAGTTGCGCACTAAAACAAGGATGAAATCATCCAAGGTACGATCATACATCTATACGTAGATATCTGTGTCTATGTGTGTGTATAAAATGATAGGGCCAGACCAAATAACATTTCCATCGTGTATTTGATTTTACGCCTCTTTCCCATACACTCACGTCTATATTTGTCTACTAAATTCATGTATATGAGAATGTGCTTTGTTCCGTAAGAAGATTGTTTAAAATTCAAATACAGTAGTATTTCGTCATAGGCAATTATTGCAACCAAAAATTCATATAGACATTTCGAAAGGTAAATTCCATCTAAAGCGAACTAACAGAATTGAAGCCTAACAAATTCACAGTATATTCAACTTTCGTTGAAAAGCAATTTGGATAAATGCCATAGTGAAAACGTTCAACGATCGATTCTGTTTCATGCATATCATGAAAGTTCGCACGTTTAGGAATAAGTCCATTGGATATTGTTGTTAAAATTTTACGAAATTGGTGAGTTTATGCCAATCTCTGAAACAAGTCGATCAGCCAAATCCCAATATACTGGAAAGACCGTCATTGTCTACATGATAATGTTACAATTATCGATTAAAAAATTCATTTTCGACTAGTTCCTGATCACCTAGAAAACATTTACAGTTACATAATATTCCAATATTGATTGTTAAAATAATGATAGGTCTAGGAGAAATTCCGGAACACTCCAGTTATTATTACTCTCTGGTGGAATATCAGCCGTCGAATTTTGAGGAGGGTCGAAATAGTGAAACTTTTTGATGTGATATATCCAATTACTTTTGATGAATTCAGAACAATCCGTTTTTGTTGTCGACCTAACAATAATATTCTACAAACACAATGAACATACCCAAACATTGATTCAAGATTATTCTGATCCCAAAACTCGCAACTCAGCGATTTATCAGTCTCATTGTTTAATCTCTTTTGGATTAATTATATTCGTCTAATCACAAGTCCAGTTCACTGGCGATATCGCGCACAACTCTGTTGGCTTTATACAAGACTATCATCAAACTCCCAAAGTTCTCAGTCTTCTCATCTCCGATCCTTCTCTTGGTCTTTGTTTCGCTTGGATTCCCCGTCCCTCTGCTTCACTTCTGTACCATCATCATCCCTCTTCTACTTCACCATCTATATTTTCCCTCCGCGCAATTTCGATTAATCCAACGAATTGCTTGGACGCTTCTCGCGGCACTTTCGAGTTTTATCGCACGCGCGTGTATCCACGGAATTTCACATTCTTCTTGTTCCCTTTCTTTTCACCCTTCTGTCTCATTTTATCACGTACACTCTCCTCTCTCAAGAGAGCCATCGATACTCTTAGAACGTTTCAGAATGAAACATACAGATATACAAATGCATAAGTGTGAAAACTCACACTGTTGTCTTCCATGCCTCCAGGATAAATGCCCAAGAAAATTGAGATACTCCTTCTCTGTTTCCTCCTATTATTTCTCTGTAGATGTCCACTGTCGTAAATCGATTCGTCGTGTTTTCTTTACGTATTCCAACTGTCCACTATATTTTATTCAAGTAAATGAGAAAAAATAGAGGGAAAGAAAGCTTGAGATATCATTCGTCGAATCATTATCAGATAATATCTCTGATGAAACATAAATATGTTGAGTAATGTTTTTCCTGGCTGTTTTTCTTCTTTCCATTATCGCATTACATGCAGTATCGTTGTTGTCTGCATACCTATACAAGTCGTTAAACTTTCGTTTATCAAAGTCAGAAGCAGATTCCGCTCTCGAACAATAAATGTTTATGTATATATATATATATTCATATAAATGTTACAACCCACTACAGCCATATTACCAAGCACATACCTCCTCCCCTCGTTGTCCTTCTGCCTTCTTTTATTTTCCTCTTATTTCCTTTAACTGAGTTTATCGATTGAATTTTCCACCTGATAGCATTTCTCATTTCGAAAAATAAAAGTCAAGTAGTGCAAATCGATGAAAAGCCAGGGTGAAAGAGAGTAGATATAGAATAAGTCGAATATATATAGGGATTAAAAACTACAGTGCTGACAAAATGCTTCTGATGAGCGAGAAATAATAAAATGAATAAGGGATGAGAATTTGAATACATATTCTGAATGGTAAAATAATAAATTCATGTTTATAGAGAAGAAAAAATATTCAGATGTATTTTAAATTAATTGGCTGTCTGATGCAGAAATGCTCGTCCTTACCCTTGTCGTGTATTCCAATTAATGAACTCGTTCATTCATATGACCATAACTGCAAAACGTATCGTTAGCTATTTTTTAATTGAGTGAAAATTGCTGGGTTTGAATTGGAATTATATTGAAATGATGAGTTATATAAGCGGAAGATTCATCTTGAAATCACTTTACTGGAACAGTAATACTGTACGATCGAAAAATCACGAATGATTACGTTCGGATGCTGAAGAGGACTTTGTATAAAGAAGATGATGGTGGTGTTTCACCATGAATCATTTGACAAAGAAGGGGAAAATGATAATATTGTTTTCAGAACTATTTTCCACTCGATTATTCGTTATGGACAATGCTCACTTCATTTATGTGTAACAATTGCTGAAGTACGATGGGTTTACAAGGCTATGAAAATATGGAGCATTTAATTTTTCATCGGAATATCTTATAAGCCCAGTGCACGGAGTGTAGTAATGTGCAACAGAGCGATTGAATCCCGATGAAACCCACGTTATCAATATTTCCGCGTGAAATGAAACCATTAGTAACAAAATATTTGTATCAGATCCGAAAAAAAAAAAAAAATTTTATCCGGTGAATATGAAGACAGTTCGAGTTCATATTTGCTAGAGTACAATGTATATGCATCATGACAGTTTTTTTCCATCGTATTTTTCTCACAAAATTTCATCCGGCGTTGGTGATGCAGCATAAAGATAACGAGAGAATTTTCTCGCATCTAACAAAGATAAAAGTAAAAATTCCACGAGAAAGTTAATTTCAACGGAAATATTTATCTTGTTTCATCAAAATAATCGCGCAGGAATTCTCATTGAAATTGAATAGAATGCTATGAATTTATCGCAATAACTTGGTTATGCTGAGTAAAGAAAACATAAAGTGGTATTCATTCAGAAGCCATTTACTAATATCTAAAAGCTTGTCGTTATTCTGCTGAAAAGCAAACGGCATTGGTCAATATATGAAGGTGGTCGATTGCCTTATAGTGGCATCGTTGGTAAACGATATTGTGGACAGCCGCGTGAGTTCCGGAACTCCTTCGGAAGTCCGTTGGCATTTCCACCGGAAATACCAGCCTCAAGAGTGGAGTTGAGTCAGTAGCGTATATAAAGGCAGAGGTAAAGTGAGAGAGCACTGTGAATGCTGCTGTCAGACTTTTCGTACAACTTCGCGAGTTCCTGAGCTTATATAGTGTGGTGGCCAACCTCTGGGGAGTTGAAAACCCAAAGGATACATATATATGAGCCAGTAAAGAACGAAAGAGCAACTGAGGCAATTCGAAGACGTCAAGGAGCTAGGAATTCCAAATGACACGAACAAAGACTTTTCGAGAAGAAAGAACAAAAAAAATGAATAAAAATGTAATGCTGAAAGAATAGAGAAAAAAAATTGAGACGCTTGAACGGGAATTGTTTTACATCACAAACTCGCGATTCATAACCACATTAATTTGTTGCAAAACTGAATTTCCCTCGGTAACTCAAACCATTTGCACTTTCAACGAAAACAAAGAGCATTAAATAACGAATTGTTTCACAATTTATATGTCAACAAATTGGGTGTTTATTTGTGAAAATTATTGAGGAAAAAAGATTTTACCAGACATTCAACAATAAATGTCACATTACATTTGTCACCCTCTGTATCTTGTCGCGATGACATAAAGGTACACACATTTCGTAGTTTAATTTACATAAAAGTCATTAAACACATAATTTACCCTCATATATACACTTCTAACTTGTTTTCACTCCATTTATACATTCACACAAATCCTAATTTAGAACACCCCTTTCATGAACAGTATGTAGGGTTGTTTCCCGTTCTCACAGCGTCAAATTTAATATGAGAATATTGATGAAACTAACTCCACCTTTACTTTATTCACCTGCACAAATCGAGAATATTTTTAATTCACGGGATGGTAGACGTGTCCACTCTATTCTACCAATAGTAAATCATTCATGAATGAATAAGAAAATAAAAGTTTACTAGCGTCTAGCTGCTCTCATCATATATGCAATGCCCCCGCGAGCAGATGTTGAAAAATCGAACCCTCTTCAAGTACAATTCGTTAGAACGACGCTTCTCATACAAGTTTAAGGTAGTTTTGTCACAAAAATAGTTTGGCCAGTGCCCAACTGTAGCATATTATACCACATGTCTATTATCAGCATAATATTGATTACATATTAATACATTCTGCATGATGAAAGGTTCCATGTTTCACGATGTTGATTCAGAAATCACAAATATCCTCGAATTATCATATAGTAGTGCAGTTTGCTTAATGTCTGACTTGTCATCATTGTTTTCACTCCAACACAACACAAGTCATAAAATGTTAGTTGAGTAAATTGTCATTCGATTCGAAAATATACGAAATTTTCCAAAAATTAATATTCATCCAGTCTACGAAAAAAATTCGATTATTCATTGTTCATGTCATGTTTTCAAAAATACTTCAAAGGAAAATTTCATTTTACTACAGCATGAATACATGAATATACGGAATTGCAAATTCTTGTTGTTTATCATGCTTTTATTCATATCACAAATTCATGTCTGCTAAATCTAGCAAGTTACTCTGTTGTATTCCCTTGGAAAGACGCGCGATTGTGCAGATCTAACGACCCACTATTACGTCCATATATATGTGTATGCGTGTGTGTACGTGCATATCTATATTTATTGGGTGAAGCACGAGGGTATGGCTCAACTCACTCGTTCTTCAACTTGTGTGAACACACATAATATAACTTTGGATATATACACATAGATATATAGAGCACACAAGAATCGCGCACGTAGCTGATATACGCTGCGTCGCAAATGCATTTACGAGAGAAAATGCTTCTTTCACTACCTCTCCTCTACCAACATTATCATCCGTCCACTCAATATATAATAATAGTATACATTAAAAAATGTAAATATTTATTCTAACTAAACACTCATTCATGGAGAATCATTTTTATATTTTTTTCATGTGTACATACGCAGATGTATGCACGAAATTTCATATTGGAAAAAAAACATATGATAAATGCTGCATTCACTCACGAACCATTTTCCACCAACAAACTGTGGGAAATGTTGCTGGACCTGTAGAGTTGGATTTCATTCATATGGAAAGTAGCAGTATATTGAGGAAATTATGAAGATTTCGGGGTGATGTAACATGATTTTATGCTGACAACCAGAATTGCAAAATATATTTTTGTATAAGTAACAATTCATGATTTTAACGACCGTTCGAATTTTCATTCATGAAGTTTCATTGCCTGATAATAATCATTAATCTACAGGAAATTCTTTTGGAAGAATTCAGACATAGATTGGAATACTGGGCAGAAAATCTTACAGTGTGATGTAATTTCCCTGGTGCTAATATTTACTTTGAATTTTAAGTTATCGTGGATTTTGGCTGATAGAGCTGTATGATTGGAGCAAAAATGGAAATTCGTAGATCTTCAATAGTTCACTAATGAATTAAATTATGAAATTTGAATTTTGCCAATTTTGGTAATGATTGCATCACCCTGATGAAAAATAGAAACAGAAGAATTTTACCCTTGTTATGTCATCAATTTTCAGTCAGTATCGACAAAACATTTATTTTAAATTCGATAATATGACTCCATTGTTGTATTATATGCTGTTTTGCGCACACGACCTACCCCAATTATCTGAATAAATATCTGTGTAACAGTTGTAACGATAGTGATGGAAGTTATAGCTATCGTATGTTATGATTGGTATAACGATCCGCACGCGACATCAGCATCATGTCAGTCTTTTGTGCATTTAACAATTTTTCTTGCAGAGCTTTCAGAAAGATTTTCAATGTGTCACCTGCGATTATATTACGAAATTGATATATCAATGGTGTATATATAGGGAGTAAAATTCATGTCATTTTGTCTCTGGCGATTCCATGAGGTTCATACAAAAAACAGAATTCATCCCATACGAACAATCACCTAACCCTGTATGGATTGGAACTACCCTTTCAGTGATAAAGAGAATTAACAAAAGACGATTAAAAATCATGAAATGAAAATATCAATCAATAATAAAATACGAAAGTATAAAAATTCATTCCCATCGTTTTTTGCAACAATTTTTTTAACGATCTTCGACATTTTCCACCATTCAATAACTAAAAATTCAAAACGAAAAAGAGATATCGCATATATCAAACGACATTTGTGCCTGAACGAAATGATTTCAAATGGAAAAGAGAATATGGATAATGGAGAAAGAAATGGGTTTTGAGCTTTTATTCATTTTTTTTTGCGCTATTATATACATGATGACATATACCTCATGCGTAAAACGCCAGGCAAATCAAAGCAAGTAGCGGTGTACACATACACACACACACACCACGGAAATGCATCGTCCAGCCAACTTCAGAAGCGACAAACGGGTGTACCATTTGCCCGGTATATTTCAGTGAAAACTGCAGCAAAGCGCGCCAAGTATGAGTGAATATGGGTATGCATGTATACAATATTTATGTGAATGAAGAACAGAGTGACTGTGGTGAAAAGACCCAAGGATGCATTATGCGCATGAGTATATGTCCTCACGTCTGTCTCAATATATTGTCGCTCGCCACGGTCTTTACAAATACTCCAAGAGTGTGCAAAAAACCCTCGAAAAACAACAAAAGATGATATCGCCGGAAAGAAAAAAGAAAACGCAGGAAAAATAAACAATACGCTATTGAATTAATTCTTTTTGTCGGAAATAAATGTGCGTCAATTTTTTTCCCGTCTCTACTCGGTTCATCATGATAAAGAATTATCAGGAACTAAGGATAAAATCATTTTCACGAGTAATTCTTCTCTTGTTCAACGTGTCAAATGCAGAACAAAGTGACGTGAATTCTCATCACCTATCGAAAGTCCAGTGAAGTAATTAACTACCGGAGATATTCATCAATAACAATTAAAAACAGTCGATAGTATGAATTGGTATTTGAATATAAAGTGAAGTATAAAATTATGCGAAATGTCAATCACTACATAAACATCCCGGCTTTTCTTCACAAAGATAACACTAATAATCTTGCATTCGAATTATATTTAAATTCAATTCAATTTTATCTGGCTCAGTTGCAAAACATTTCTCCATGATGAACGTCATTTCTGATACAACACAAGAACATTTTAGTTATAGTTGAGGATTGCGTGTGATGGCAATCAGTAGGTGGAAGATGAACAAAAAACGCGGAGAAAAGGAACACGGAAATAAAAAAGGAATAAAATGATTGAGAGGAAAAGAAACTCTGATGGTATCAGGAGGCCGCCGGTGAGTAAGAGGATTCTGAAATGGTTCGATCGCGCGCGGTCCTCGAGAAATCCGGTCTAACTTGCTCTCTCGTCAACGAGTCTGGTCAACTTCTTCTTTCTTGTCGAGTGACTGTCGCGGGTAAAGTTACAAGGTGCTCTCTTCCCATTCTTTCACGTATTATATTTTATTTCCACAACAAAGCACAATATCAAACTTGTTGTAATACATCGTTCTCGATAGAGTAAAACCATTTCCCAGAAGACGACTTGATGAAAAATAGACGATTCAAAAATGATGCACATCTACTTTTGCAAGTGATCTTCTGATCATTGAAATTGTTTCAATTGCAGGGGACAGATAATTTATGGAATTCCAATCAAATGGAAAAATTTCCTCTGTTTGGATTTATACGAGTGCAATTTATTTCATACACAAACACTCACCTGACCAATTTAATTGATAGTTACGAATCGGTCTCTACTGTCGTTTCCACACACACTTATTTCTATTTCAATCGTATTTTCAAAATCTCCCTCCGGCAAAGTAATTGAGGTTATACAAATACACTCGCGAAAACACTGGCTCACGCAACACAATTCAAGTTCAAACACTATCATCTAACTTATGCAAAAAAATTCAAATTATTATTCTCGTTACAATAATCAATCAACATTTAATTCCTTTCTCAAAATGATTCAATCAATTTATATATTACGTTTTTATTTTTTCATTTGATTTTTTTTTCGGTTTTTATCAATGTGCAAATGTAACTCCACTAATTTTATGTTCATGAGTGTATTTAAATCGCGATTGTGTCAAATAAAATCAGTGAAAAATATTTAAAAGAGAGAACAACCGTCGACAGTCGCTCGCTACCTTGTCGAGGACCTCGACCGTTACGTTTTTATCGCGCGCCAAATATATGTGTATTGATACGACAGTCGCGTCCAGTTGATAAACGTGAACTGAATGTGTTGAGCTGCGCACGACGGCTCGAGCTCACTCGACTTTCAAGACTACGTACGCGCGCGCGCGCCTCGCGGCAAACAGCTTCGCGCTACCACTCCGTTGCAGTACCTCTGTTCCTGTGCGTCACACTACACACAATTTTCACTATCGTGTAACTATACTTACACACGTGTTTCGTTCCCGCTGTCACACACTCACACACACGCACTGAATCTTTCATATCCCAACGCTTCTGAATTTTCATCGAAATTTTTATATGGGCCATGCAGCTCATTTAGTTGTTGATATGCTGGAAACAGGTAGATAGATAAAGGAATGCTCTTGAAATGTAGATAATGACGTCGCTCTTCTGTTTTCTAAAAGTCTGCTTCATAAGCTGGAAATATCATATTGGAGATGTGATGTGGATTTCCTATTTTCTGTACACGTGATAGTCAATTCTTTAATGTTTCCTACACCTGTTTGGAAATTATTCATTTTTGACGTCACAGCGCAACATTTCCCCCAATCAGAATAAACCTGTTTCAAATTCGATCTAATATACGAATTCCCAAATTAATATCATTCTAATAAATATTACATTCCCCTTCCAATTCTTCGTGCTATATCGAAATTACTTCATTTATTAATAGAAAAATAATTTGTTCCTTAATTTAATATGAAACTCCCACAAACAGAACAAATGTTACTCGCAGCACACCCCTGTCTCAAAACCCTCAAACGATTATGACAAATGTCCTCCAACGTAACTCCGAAATTAAACAAGAGGTCGATTTCGTTTCGTAATTACATCAAAACAATCCCCAAATTTCAAGCGGTCATCGATTCGTTCCCTGCTGTTTCTTCAATATTCAGAAAAAATCAGTACAGATGTGGGAAGACGAATAGAATCAAGCCAAGTTCCCATTCCAAAATACCACTGTCAATATTAACGGAAATTCATAGCTAACTTTGTTGTAGAGCTGACCTCAACGAACTTTCATGCGGAGAAAAACAGTCATGACTCGCGTGAGTTCATTTCCATCTATTTCTGAGTGTATCATATTGTTTATTGAGAATGACTTTGATATTGTTTTGCATTTCTATTGAGGTCAGTTCCTTGTTTTTGCCTGTGTTTCAACCATGTGACCCAACTGCAATTAAGTATGTGGACAGCACCCGACTGTGCAGATTTCTATTCAGTCGGTCTCTGCTATCACAGAAGTGAAACACCCTTTGTTCTCACCTACTGAATGCACTAAAATGTGTATGTTAATATTTCTTGCTTATATCTGAACTCACTTATACCCCAGTGTTTTTCAGAGGAACGATACAGAATTTCTTCTGCACAATTTTCATAGGATAATTCGGTTTCATATCATGTAGAGTTGACTCTCTGGTAATTTTTTTTCTACAATAAATTCCTAATCCTGCGAAAAATTCAATTGTTCTTCAACCAGAAATACTTTTCGTACATCAAGTTGGGGATTCCATGAGGTTGTTCATTCATGTTCACCTCATAACCCTTTCCAATTCTTAAATATTCTTAATTCACAAAAAGTTTTGGAAATTATTACGATATAGACTTTGCAATGAAACGTTCCACTTCATCATCACCGAGAGAACATAAATCCAAGTAGTCTAAATTTATTCGATAAACGAGAATTGTCCTTTCATAATAGATTGATCGAAGTCAACTAATCATGTCGAATGAATTCATGTTTTCCTCATTATTAAGCCGGAAGGCACTTTAAATATTTCCATATAATTAACGAGATCATAATGATGTTGGGAACTTTGCTTCAGATGTTCATGCTGTCCCATATGAGATGTTTGAAACATATACATATGCATCAACATGTTTCTCGACTTCGCATCCTCGAGGTTTGTCATTCAGAACTTCTGGTGCTCGTCGCTACTCACAACTTTCGCGTGCTCTTAACATCTCATGTTCACCATAGCATCGTTACTTGTAAATTTGTCCTCGTCAAGAATGACTAATTGATCAGTGGTGAAACTAATTCCAAAGAATGCCAACCCCGATGTTTAATGATTAATACGAAACTCATCATACCCCTCAACGATGTTTTTTCGAACGTATTGCCAATTCAGCGCTGACACTATACGTCAATTTCAGATTTGACAGATCAAGTAATTTCAACGTTATCGACTTCTTGGAATAGAGTAGAGTACTGACATTTTTTTCCAATGAAAATAGAATTAACTACGACAGTAGTGTCCGACTTTCCACATGAAATCTCATAATTCCTGAGGTAACAGTACAGCGCTGCCATCCTCATGAACTTTATATTGTTGCAATATCAAAAGTCAATACCTTCGTATCAATGGAGACTGCGGCGCAACCTCGTGAACTACACTCTACAAACGGACCGAACAACAAAATAATAAATAGATTGACACGAATGTTCTTTCAATATTGAGAATTTAATCTGTGAGAATTGACAGCAGTTAATTCTACATATTTCCGAATAAATCAGAAGTTCATATGTGTCATGTAACGTATATTCCATTCATGGATTTTCATTTGGCATCAAAGTTTGATGCACTGACTCGTGTCATTCGCCAAGTGACTTTTATACGTTCACATCTTTCCAAATACGTCCTTATTCTCAAGACGACGTAATAACTCTCGACTTCGTCTTCTCCTCGCAATCCATTACTACCTACTATCAACCACCAACAACCTCGCCTTGACGTCCATTTTCCAGATGTCAATACGAGCGTCATCATTTCCGATCGTATTCTTCCATTCGCTTCAGCCAGATTACATCCATCCATCATCATATTTCTTCAACTCACATACGTCCAATAAAAATAAATCACAATGAAACGTTGACAACTTTTCTCGAACCAATTATTATTTTCTACCTTTCTTCATCTCTACACTCAACTCAGCCGCAAAAACATGACAATTAAGTTTGTATCAGTGAGACTTTGTTCAAAAGCGACGTAAAATAAGGTGGAAAAAGTGTATCTATTGGCTTTCATAGGACGCAGCACAAAAAAACTTTCATCCGAAAAAGTTGGAGATTGTGCGAGACTGGAAGGAAAAAAAATGCCAAAGCAGAAGGAAAAAAGACAAGAGACCGAGTTACAAGTATCGTTGTATGGATACTGCGAATCCGAGTGGCATGTACACGAGAGTTGTACTCCCTACATTTACCACCCTCTCTATTTCTCTCAGCACACTCATACAAACGTCTATTTTATGTGTATATGTGTACCTAAGCACTCTACTATCCAATTCACTGGCAAACGGGAAAAGCATTGGCATACAATGTACCACTTGAACCAACAATATACACAAACATAGTCTACTCTACATTATCACACATCGTAATATATAGCAATATGCAGATACGTTTGAACATATATTCGAATTCACTGTGGATTATCACGGTATATGATATCAATCCCTCCATGTCCTGTCCACGCTCAACCGGAATCGATTATACCATCAATCCACCGTCTTTTATACAACCATGCAAACAATTCTATTTACACACTCAACAAACAACCTTTATTGAATGAAATGAATCATCATTTGAGTTTAATGAATTCTCATCAGTGCAATTCACACAGCTCTTTTCAAACTCGTCAATTGTAATTTTTAGCTGATGTTTCACATGGACCTATCACCACCCATTCAGAAGGGTCGATTGCTTCAGAAGTGTGATGATTCAAGCTGCTTTGATCGACTCTGTATATCCGATAAATAATAAATAAAAGCTCAAAATGAGGCTGTTTGACAGATGTGGAAAGAACTGTTTGTCACGGCAAAATTTGATTGATGAAGTGAAGTGATAAGATGGTCATTCGAAATCGATTGACTCTTGGTGAGATCATGATCTCGACATCAACTAAATCGACTGAAGAATTGGACGAAATTCGGGTGATTGCATTTCATTCTCCATGGATGAGATTATCAGTTTGTTCATTCATGAGAAGTGAGACGTAGTTCGAGAGGTACTCGAATGAGGATAACACACTGCCAAAACCTGGAATATAATAAAAATTGTTACATCAACATCATCTACACATTATTCAGACACATAATTGAATATTTCTTCAACCCGTCGTCAACAGATCTTCATGTTATCAATTCCACGTTTCTTGTGATGGTGAACAAATAAAGAAATGATGGAAAACACTGCAATGCAATCTTTTTACGAGTACCCCATCTCTGAATTCCGTCGTCCCGACGAGAGCTTACAACAGATCTGAACTATATTGGTATTGGCTGAAATGTCATGTTCACAAATATGACAAAATTTTATTTGTCATGAACTTCATATTAAAAAAAAAAAAAATGTATCGCATCGTGTAGACAGTTGTCAGTTTATCCGTCTGTCTGTGTCCAATGTAAGCCGTTTGATCTCGAGAATGGCTAAAGAAAAAAATTCGAAAATTTCTGTGTAGTAAGCCGATTGAATATATTCTACGTCACATTTATCCTCGACTCTAGCTCAACTAGGGATTAAACATATTTATATATGTCTCCAATGAATTATATGATTTTCCGGCGTTATAAATATGGCGAGTAAATTTTGCCAAACTTTTATTCAATTTTATTTCACAGCGTCAACAATAAAGTATATTTTTCACAAAATATATGAGTATATAAGTAATGCAGCGTTTATATACTGAACACAACGTGCCATAAAACCAATTGTATATGTATATACATCAACCTATATAATTGAAAAAGGAAATTTTACCGCGTGGAATTTCACAATGAAATTGCGCATGAACTAGTGAAAGAGATGAAGAGAGAAGTGAGAAAATTTATTCGGTCGTCCGTTCCCCAGTTGGGTGAGGCAGCAAGAGAGAAAGAGCGAATGAGTAGGCAGTCGAAAATGCACAGAGTTTACTGCTGGTTAATAGTCAGACGATAAAGGACTTTCAAGAAGGCGAAATTTCCAACAATGTTCACTCGTCACCCGATCTTCCCGTCGCCCCATTGCACAGTAATAATCTCGGCCACGAAACTTTATTCAACTCTTTATCCAGAGCTTTCTTTTGTACCGAAGCTCAAACTCATAAAATCAACTCCACCGTACGCAATTATAATTTTAATTTCACTCCGTATTTATAACTATGTAAATAATGAAATCACGAATTAAATGCAACTGTTTGTACATGGGTGGAAGAAAAATATTTTTCAGTGACACTTATGTGATTATCAATCTAATTATGAACACACTGTTGCTGTGAAATTTCGTGATTACGATTAATTTTTCACACAAATTTTACGTGAATGACATTTTATAAATAAGTTGTCACATTCGTATTATTTGGATGAATACAGTGAGTCTAATTTCAATGAATTGCAATGTGCATCACTCAAAGCTAGAACGTCAAGTACAGAGTTCAATCTCAAGACACTTCTATTCTGCAATCTGTTGATATGTCTTCAATAATTCCTGTTCATAAAGCTTGCAGTGCAACGTAAATTCTGAATATCTACCAGCGAAATTATTTGTACATGACACCAAAGACAACTACCCTTTTCATATCTACAGAGTTTTGATCTTAATAAACTTTGCTGTGATGTTGAAAATAAGGAAAATCTCATTTATACTTGATGAAGAGAAAGTTCGCGTCAAAGAATAAGTTTTCTACGACAAATTGAATGAAGCTCAATCGATTTCGTATCTAATTAAAAATTCACGTTCTGGTGTAAACCCAATTAATGAAAATATACTTCATGTCTGCTGTACTTTTGAGATAAATATGAAATGAACATCCTGTAAATAGGACACATATCATGATACTTTAGAAGCTCTACTGGTGTAATAAATATTTATTAGTTGACAACCAAAGCGTCGCTTGTTTCAAGTAACAGTTTCATCACACTGTGACATACAACCAATTTAAATGTTCAATTAGAATAATTGAATACCGGTGACAATGGAAATAATTGCAACCGTGACACATAGCTACTCAGTTTCAGCACTTAACATTTCAAAATTCCCACAAAATGGAATCACAAACGGTAATCGTATTATTCACATATCAATTTCCTAAATTTGCTTCTAGAAATAACAAAACCTAAATTCCTAACTTCCCCTCTCTAAACAGAACCTGCATGGGAATTCAGAACAATTTTTGGTATGGACATTTGACGAGATATTTTTGTTGAATAACTCAGTTTACCATCGATCTTCATAGATATAATAGATATTCCATGGGAATTCATATGTTGATACAATACAGCAATAAATAATTGTAGTCATACGTATGAAGCATTAGATGTGAAAGGCCATCGATTAAACGCGGAAGGATAAAGCGACACAGGTCGTGCGCGTTCCCTGAGGTCAATGTGCAAGGAAGTTCTGCTTTACCTAATTGTACTTGTTGCAGCCTCCCCCGCGTATTCACTCATACTCGCGCAATCCTACATTTTGCTCTCTCTCTCTCTGGCACCACGCCAAACCATTGACAAATGACATTCTAAATTACCGCAAAACCCGTGTGCCCAATAATTCATGATGACGAATATTTGTTGTAGAATAAACACTGAGATGAAATCAACCATTGTAAACATGCATTCACCTATATTCCAACAGAATATGTGTTCATCAAAGGTATATTCAATAACATACATGAATGAATGCAAAAGCATTCGCAGTGTATGTGCATATTCAATTGTATATAAATGGCATACTCAACGGAAACCAGATACGAAGAGAAACTCACAAAGATGAGAAAACTGATGATAATTGTGTCTCATGGATAAACAGGAGAGCAAAACACAACAATCACTCCAATGCAATTAGTAATTACACACTGCTCTTCACTGTTTGCACAATCCATATTTCCCCACCACTCCTAACGTATTTATATATTTTTTTCTTTCTCTTTTACTTGATTTTCTGAACATATGTCAGTGTATTCATGTGATTATGAGCGTAATGGAATATACGGGCGTACAGGTTGTCAGATACATGTACACAGAAAAGACACAAGTGAACATAACATTTAACTTTGCAACGGGAAAGAAAATGTGAAACGAAAGTAATAATAATGTGGAATACGAATAGAGCTACGATTGTGTCATACGACACCATAAGTCACTTTTACAGTCGCTCATAAAATTTACTTGAATGTTCATTATTTGCGGCTATGTTGAAATCATCATCATCAATTATCCTCATGATTCTTCACTAGACTATGATCAAAATTCTGGTAATGATGACATAACTTGTATGTACTTATAGAAAATTAATTGGTAGGAATGATTCAATTTGTGGAGCAGTGTTTAATATAGTAATCGTGTCGCAATTTGAAGAATGTTGAAAACTTATGGTGGCATTCATGAATATTGTCACATTGGAACAAATATTGTGAAATGAATTTGTTACTGAATAAATGATTGACTATGATTAATCATTTTTAACTTTTACGAAATGACTTTCATGAATGAAAGAGTTTTTCGAGAATTAAAATCTGTGACGTTATATTGACGACAATATTATTGAATATATTTTTTTTTGTGGATTATTATTTTTGTTGTGTTATATTCATTTCTATCCACGATATCTCTTGCACATGTTCATTTCATTGAGATTTAAAAGCCCGACTCTATATTGCAACTCTAATTATTGTACTTCATAGCGGATCACTGCAGGCGAATACTAAAATCACAACACGAATGGTAGATGGGGAGGTTGGCAAAGGCTGCAAAAGAGTGTATGAATGTGACTCGAATAGAGAAAGGGAGACGGGATGAGCGAGAAATTGTGTGAGAAAGACAGAAATAGAAGACAAAAAATACAGTCTCCAAGGTTCATTTTTATATGCGGACCTTTTGATGATGAGTCCGCTCGAGCTGGTGATAAGAGCCCTTAGGCACTTTCTTTTTACAAAGGCAAGCAATGTGTGAGGCCAAAACTGAGAATTCTTTGAACCGCAGCTAACATGAATAATTCTCGCATCTACTCATGCACCAGTCCGAGCCATTGGATACGACCAAAGTTCCTTCAGTTTGGAAGCTTCACAATTACTACTATACACTCTGTGCACACTTCTAATTAGAGAATTTTTGGAAGTCTAATCACTGTATAAGTGAATATTCACTGCAGCACGGACTGGATGGGCGTTGCGCCAGCTGACACTTTATGAAAGACCTATTTTATCTCCAATTACCAACTATTTATCACCAGCTATTATAATATTTCTATGGGTGATATAAATACAAACAACAGATAATGATGAGACTCAATGCGTGAAAATTACTAAAACAGCAGAAATGTCACGTGTACTAACCCACACAAATGAATGAAATGTCACAATTTTCTTTGGTTCATTTTCGAAAATAGAATGAGACAAACAAACGAGAGAATTTGATTGTGACCCAGAAAGTAATTAGTATTAGGAAACAGTCCCTCGGGTGTGCCCAAGATTTATATCGAATTTTCGGAATAATCGGTTGCGTCCACGTTCGCTTTCCACAGATGCGCTTGGCAATCTTCGTAATTATGGGATTCCATACGTACCGAAGGGAATTGAAGAGACTCAAATCGGCTAGCGTTATTCGCCAACGAGTTACGTCCGAATGGGCCAGTTTCGCTACGAATGTAGAATGGTAGTGCAAACACTGTGGATCGATCGTTGCAAATTTATACACTGCACACGCGACCACACTCTTCCTTCCCACTCTCATATTCATGCAAACGTGCTGTCATCCGCTCCGTTTCTCTCTCTTTTTTGCCCTTGTGTCCCTTGTCTCCATTTCTCGTGTGAGGGGCGCAACACCCGAGCATCGAGTATATGCACGTTTGTCGGCGTGTAAACGAGACCTATTATTGGTCGATCTTGTTTGCACGACCAACCGTCCAACCCCATGTACTGATCGCAACGTGTGTCAAGTCGATGACAAGCAAAATCATTCATATTGTCTGTCATTCAATCTGCACGAGTTTATTCAGCAATTTTCATTTCTTGTATTTCTATTATTGCCACGCAGTCACATTGACAGTTCATATTTTATCCATCTTTGAATTAAAGATGGTTGTAATGATACCCTTCCAATCCTGGTTCTTTAACTTTTACTCTATTCGTCGCAGTTAGTAAACGTTACAATTCAAAACTGAACATTTAACCTGTTGCAAAAATATGAAGAAATCAGCCATCAATGAAAGACAATAACGTGAATTTTTTCTTATTGTCCATGTGTACTCATACGAATGCCAAGTTATGAACTTAGTCAGACATAAATAACGCGCTTGCGCAAATCAGTTAGTTGAATATAAATACCGTGTTCGCAACGTATCACATTGTTATTTGTAAGATTGATGGAGAAGTGGAGTCGTTGATAAATTCGTTTGAACTTATGATTGACAAATTATTCTCAATTACTAGTTGACAAAGTGGATTATATAAATGGATCCAAAGAAGTTTTGTTTTTTACATCGCTATAGCTCGGTTAAAAATCGTCGTGAAAGATAAACAATTGGACAACTCCGTGGCATTGACGGGTTCTAGACAACACAATCACCAATGTTTACAGCTATAGCAGGACCCAAGTTGAAAAACGGCTCGTAGGGATGTACTCCTAGTGAATACGTTAGATGAAACCCACCATTCTCATGCATTCACACAGTTCCTAACACCCTACGATGATTCTTGAATGACTTATAACAATAGATGACATGGACATCACACTTCATGTTATTTTGGTGTAGTATCTGAGTCCATCCTCGGAAACGTGAAAGTGCTTAGAATGCAGATCCATCCATTGTTACATACTGCACCACAAAGTCTTCTCACATCAAATTCGTTTGAAAATAAAGCGCATCCTCAATAACAATTGAACTCACCATGAATAATACGAACGAAAAAAAAAACCGAAGTTCGATGTCTTTCAAGTGAATTTTGGAGTCAAATTTACAGAGTATCTTTGTACCGGACGCAGAGATCATTCACAACGACCAACCGACATGGAATCTTTTGTTCTATACATAGTCGTCCCTTGACTCTTGTTCTTCATTTCATCCAATTTTTCCTTCCTTTCTGTTCGAAGTCTTCCTCTGCCTCTTCACTACCCACACACCTTTTGACGATCCAGAATGAATAGGGTTCAAGGATCTCGTTAAAATCAGAAAGTGGCTTTTCATTCTCTTCATCGTTTCATCATATCGTATTTGCATCCCCTTTCATCAGTCTCTTTTTAATACGCTACATATATTTGCCCCTTCGCGTTCTGTACAGCAATTTCATGCAGCTCGTCGCCTATAATATAAAATACACCATCCAATGTACCTACTACATCATTGTTGAGTAGAAAAATAATTATTATTTATTGTTTCATTATGCTCTTTGTCATTTTCCATCCACGTGCATTGAATAGCAATTAAACAAGCAAGAGTACCACGAAGCACTTCTATATTTGGTTACGAGGATTACATTTTGCGCATGATCACCACCTATGTTCTCTCACATTCCGCTCACACCCTCACGTTCACTTGCCTCTTTCCCCTTTCCATTCTCACTCCCTCTATCATCAACATATCTGTTTCGTACACACATATGGCATTTTCGTGTGTCTGTTTCACCGCGATACTGAGGACATTACGATATTCCAATTTGATACTGCAATTAGAATCATTATGAATATAATGTTTGACATGTCGGATGCTCAAGGCAATATAATATTACATTGAAGTCCATTCAAAAATATCAGCAGTTCGAACTGTTACCACATTGATAGACTGTTCTATCATCAAACTTCAATGAAATAATTATAAATGGGGTTGGAACCCAATTGGGGAATACAGAACCAGGTGAAAAAGTATCAACCTGACATACAAGATCATCAAACACAGTCCAGTCTCACCTTTTCACACAGATTAGGGGATGGAATTTCTATTGATTCATAATCACTCGAGCAATAGTCGTATTTTAATTTGAATTAACTCTTGTATTATTTGAACGATGAGTCCTTATAAAATCAGCTCATATTTCCTCTTCTCATTTCACTTCGAACAGACTACTCTCACGTTATTTCTATACTCTATTATTGAATCCGTTTCTATAAAAAGATTCATCACTGACGCATATAAAATATAAAGCATCACATTGTCATTTCTGATAGTACACGGCAAAGGACGTCATAATCCACAGAACCACTTAATAATAATTGATATAAAGTATTCGACCTCCATGATAGCAATTTTCTTACTCTAAAATGAAGTTAATAAGTTAACCATCTATGAAAAATTCTTCCGACCTATATCGAACTTTATATAAACCAATTATGAGTGAATTAAAGATGCCATGAGCCAAATAGAAACACAATTTCAAACTAGAGTAGAGCCCCAATTCATGAAATCCATTTAAGTCTCCTATTTCCATCATCATAAATTTCTCGATATGAAGAATCCGCGCATCATCATTGTACACGTAAAGCAAGTTGTTTATCTGTCGACCTAACATAAGATAAACATACTGCAAACAATTCATGTATATTGTCCTATTTGAAACACCAGCATGACTCGAAATCCGAAAGAAATTTGATATCCCAACTGTGACGATTGTTGTATACAATGTAAATTCTCCTTCACCAAAACTGAAAGCGATAAACGTTTCATCGAATTCGCATCACTTCGTTTTATGTAAATGTCTTTGCAGAGGGATATGCCGAGAGTGGTGACATGTATCGATTTGTCGTCCAGGTCTCCCCCACATTCCTCCCTCCTATACATTCTCTTTTAACTTCCTCTTGGACCCTCTCACTCCCCATTTATGATGCGTGGCCGTAATTTTCGTCACTCCGGAACTTTGTCGTGTGCGAATGGTGACACGCATGCCACTAATTCACGTTTCTACGCTTGGTATAACGTGCATTGGTCAAATGTATATCCAACTAATGCAGGCGTACAACCACCGCACATCTATGTATACACCGATGCAGAGGGTTGCGTGTACCAACTGGCATATATGACCTCACGCTTTTGATGCAATGAATACGTATGGAGACACATATATTCTCTATCCATATATATTCATAATATATGAGAATACGCAATAACAGCAGTAATAATATCAGCCACAACTCTAAAATGTATCGGACCTCATGCAAACATACCGCAAAATTTACATGCCAACTTTTCCCATGAGTAGTATGTAATATCATTATGCTATATCACATGGAAGCCATTTTATTATCGAATGATATTCGTCAACATGTCCAATTATAGTTCCATTCGTTCATATATGAGACAGTATCAGACTTAAGTCGCATCTTCTCTATAGACATTTTCACTGAGGAAGGTATTACAAATGTTCCGAAAATGATTTGGCTCGTTGCAATTGAGTATTGTTAATTGATCATACAAATGGGGAGAAATGTTCACGAATCGTAAGCACAGTTGATGATTCTTGTTTCTTGTATCTTTTATATAATGTCGTCTTTAGTAATTTCAGACTTCAGCAATGAGCTGCTATAGATTAGTCACCGGTCTGAACTTCGAAATAGAATTGTCGAAGCTTCAATAATTGATTTTGAATGAGTCTGTTGATCAGATGGAACAATAACGATGAAATTCCATTAGGATGGATTCTACCGTTCCATCATCAGTTTTCCAAATTGTCTGCTGGAACTCTTGGAATTGGTTTCGCACGTTACTTCATTTTGCCTTATAATCAGCACGTACTGTCCAAACATTCGTTGGTGAATTCCGTTAGTATGATGGCCGTTGATACTGGGACTACGGAAATCACTCTGGAACTGTCACCTCTAATCTTGTTTTATTCCATGACAAATAAAAGCTTAATGAAAATGCCAACATCGCGTGTAGATAATTCGTGCCATGACCAATCAACACACATCTGCTATTGATAGTTACCGTCCTTACATCGATTAGACTAGTGTTAGATAATTTATTCAAGATAGAATGAACTCCCGAGAAGAATAGAATGACTTGGATAACGTACAACAACCAGACGCTCTAGAAGATTCGGGAATATCGAAGAATCTTCTGAAAACAATTATAGTAAACGTCAAAATTCTCGTTATCTGAGCTAGTACAACATCTTAAGAATAATCCTTCGGAATTATTGACGTCAGCCTTATGAGCAGTTGTACATCCCCAATTTACGTCTTCATTGATGAATTTCAGACTGTTATTGTTGATTTGAGATTTTGTTTACAAGACCTCTTGTTGACATATTGTCAAGAGATACAATAGCTAGGTACGATGTATGTCACGAAGTGAAGAACCGCGAACGATGCTGCAATCTGCACTATTGATTTTCCCGGCAGTTCAAGATGGCGACGTGGGTGGCACACGCGCTCGGTCCTCTTCTGCTGCTCTTTACCATCCATGGCATCAACAGCTCAACAACTAAGACTTTCACTTTTCCTGAGTATCCATACAAAGAGACCAGTAAAAACGTGAGTTTAGTGAAGAAAAAAAAGGTGTTCAAAGTTTGTCGGCGATCATTCCGGCGTTCAACTTCTTGATTTGCTGACGCTTTCAACACCATGTTGTATTTTATGTGGCGCGAATATTTGAACTCACTGATTGTTAGTTATGCTGCATGTGTAAAAGCCTCGGACAGTTTAAAAATAGCCAATATGAATAAATGTTGATGTGGGCATTGCTAAGAGAACGATCACATAGTTATTAATTGAAGTCAATTGGTCATGAACATCAGTCAATTGTAGTACGCTCGCGTTTCATTCTCCAAAGAGAAATACATAACGAAAGTACCGACATATTTTTTTCATTGGAATTTGTGTTCGCAATGTAGAAGTCATATTATTTATTAGCTTATCTTTTTTACTATTGTCGATATAGTCTTTCCATCTAATGATATTAATGTTTAGGAGCTTCTATTTCGCGGATATGAGACAGCATGTGAGGAAAGTGGTGCTTGCAAGATGTTGTCACAACAAAGAGGTAGCGTGGGGAGAACACGATGCATCCGCGAGTGTGTGTCACCCTCGTGCTATCGCGAAATTTATCTTTTCGACCAGGTAAAGACAGGTGATATTATAACATAATTCTGCTACAATTTTTATCCATCAAATGGAGGTCCACTTCAAAATCTTGTTGATTATATCAATCATGATATTCTGAGATATGTCAAATCATATTTTACTGGTGCTTAAAATAAAAAGTGGGGCGAATAATGTGTATAACCACTCCAATTCAGCAGTGTGAATGGTTGGAAGGGTAGAATACAGCCAAATTTGCTGAAGTAAAATCATGATATAGTAAAAATAGCAATTCTTGTCTATAAACATCAAAGTAGCCCGGAAAGTTCCAAATGATTTCATCTTTTTCACAATCCAATCCATTCATATTATGTCAAAAATTCGTCATTCAGATTATGCGGAACACACAGGTTGATCCGAAATGTTCCTCTTATACGCACCTTGAATTGCACATACATAAATGATGTAACAGGGAAGATTTGAAGTGGACAGATACCAATCTTCAAGTATTAATTGCCCAATTTCACTATAGCTCGAGGAAGGTGAAATTGACGTGAGATTGAACTCATTCAAAGGCTGCTTTATGCAGCGTAACGGAAGACCTCGAAAGTAGCCAGAAAGAAGCGAGAGAAACTCTCGCACAAGAAACCAGAGGTCCATGCGAATTGCCGACCGATTATCCCTTTAGTGGAGTCAAAGAAAAGTGTCTGGGTCCAATTAAAATAGTTGGCACTTATTCCTTCGTATTTCTAATCAATGCGCACAACCAAAAAAAAAATGAAAAAAAACTCAAGTTGAAACTCAATCCTTCACTTACTTCGAATTAATTGTCCATTTGGACTTAAGCTACAATGCAATTTTCACACATTTCTCACAATTTTCATGATTAAAACTAGAATTAATTCCACAACGTGGAGAAAAAATTGTTTGACGCTCTTTACGCGTCACATACGTGGGCTCATCGTGCCTCACCTACGTCGCCTTTTTCCCACTCTATATATGTATATATACGTAGTAAATCCGTGGCCCACACATCTCAGGGACGCGGAATACGCGAGATAAAACGCACTAATCCCATTTCAAAAATAATCCAATAATCCCGACCATCCTAGACCATATAGCGTTGAATGGCATGAGCTGAAGAAATTTTTTCATCCATATGCTCGTGAAAGCATGATAATATAAGAATAAAAACTATGTATTACTCGCGAAATTGAAAGAACAATCATTTTTTCATAGAATATCTTGTATGATAAATACATGTTGTTATATCACATTGATTAATGTTCAATATGATTAGAAAATTGAATGAGTAAATAAATAAATTCTTCTACTGATTATGAGTCTTAAATGAATTTCCCAAGCTGTAAATTAGAATGTCACGTACTACCATCATTTCTTTTCGAAAAAAATATATAATGTGCCAAATTTACTCACAGCCAATTCCAATTCCTTGATATCATCTCTCTTCAATCGACCAGCAGCAACGAGTTTCTTCAAATAAACACTCAGTTCTTGTACTGCCTCATCAAATGTTGATTCGAAAAGGATCTTCTCTGATTGATTTTTGTCTCGCAATGATTTCGATTTCAGAGAATGGATTACATGCGAACACCGACTGTATAACGCCATACGAAGCCACGTGTTTACGAATGTGAAGAATGATTCACCGGAATAATCGCAACATATTGCCACATTGATGACACTATGATTGCAAATATAGTCACAACACTCAAACAGGACGAATTCATATTTTTTCCGACAGAACTTCAACAAGTTAGTCAGACAATGAAATGAAAATCCCCATCTAGTTGGCGGGGCCTGTGAACAAAATAGTCGGGTGAAATATGCAGGACGATAAATACTCATAAGGTATATCACAAAAGTATACCGTCGTACATTGAGATGAATTCGGATGTATGTGCGATAGATTCCAGTCAATATCTCTTTGGCTTCGTTATCTGTGAATGTTGGACACGGGACAGCCGATTGCTCAATATCGCCAACCCATATTTCATCCAAAAATTTTAATGCATCAAAATACACACATGGTTGACGCATCAATGCTCCGAAAAGGTCCGTTGGGCGTAGTGAGATAGGCTTTGGGCACTGGGAAATAAAACGAATTGTCACTTTGTTTATAATGATTTGATGAATCTACAATGAAATAGAACGCACCTTCATGGAGAATTGCTTCTGACTGTGCAATATAGTAGCAAGACACTCGTAACAAGCTGCCGAAAGGTTGTCGTGCTCTCTACTGAATGCTTCTACACGAACTTTATTCAAAACTTCATAATCATTCGTGAATAACAACACCACTGGAAAAAGTCGTAGAATTAATCATCTTTCATTAGAAAAGAGAAGTCATAAATGTTTATTTGTGTTACCATCGTGAGGAAATTTTCGTGGTAATAATAAACTCATTGAAAATACACTCGGTGATTCTTCCCACAATTACATACTAATGATAAAACATATCAACAACAATATACAAGGAATACTCAATAGTAACTGCCCGATCGAAATATTTATTTTTTCAATAGTTTCCCTGGGATATTTCATGGAACTCACCTCGTCCATCTTGCGCAGCGAGTGCAACGGAGAGCATTTTGCTGATTTGTTTCACGAGTAGAGTTTGAACATCGTGGGTTATGGTCAAATCTTTTCGAATCAAAATCGATATCAGATTATGCGAAGATCGAATAGCCAACAGTGCTGATACTCCAGCAGAACTCAATCGATTGAGCATCTTCAGATATGCACCAATGCCACCTTCTAATCAAAGAAAAAAGGGCATTGGTAAATCTCAACTCAAATCTTATATGATGGAGAATAAATTTTCAATTGGACCACAAATTTACCGCGATCTGTCGAAAAATCGATTAGAACTTCGGGTAACTTCTCCCACATCATTTCTGTTATTTGCCGTTCCATCCATGATGTCGAATTACCACCATTACCCATCATTCGTAGAAGCTCATTAGAGGCACGTACTACGAGACGTTCTGTGCCCGTCTGAATGATGCCCTGTGAAAGCATGGAATCGAAACAGAATAAAACACTTTTGTCGATATCAGTCAGGGCGTCTGAGGGGAATCAACATTTGTCGCCCGCAACCAGTCCCTTTTCATTCCTCATAGTAAGTCACACTATCCAAACAATTAACAGCAAAAAATTCCTCTCTTCAATATATTCCTGACGTTGGCACTCAAATGACCTCACATGAGCAAAATAAAATTGGAATTCTTCCTATCGAAAACTATGTGGAATGAAAAAAATGACTAGTTTGCCCAATATGGAATGCTATTCCTCTCCACAATCCTCCTCTAAATGCGGTGTGAACGTTATACTAGAAGAGTATCAACAAGTATCTGCATCCGTTCCGGAGGAACTAGATGATGGACGCTATCCTCATAACTCAGCCACATTTTCACAACGCCAATTCGCATTTTTTCTGGAAATACGGAGTTTTGCAAAACGAAGCAAGGCAATGCTGGATGATGCGTGTAACAATGTTCAATTCCAGCATTCTCCACAATTTCAATAATACGAGTTGCAGCATGCGGGAAATCTACGCAATTAACTGAGGATGGATTTTCCAGCGCTGACATCTAGGAGAAGTATTCATGTTCATGTTCATATAATCACAGACAAAAAAAAATTTGTATGATACTTACAGCCAACAAGAACCAAGTCACTTGAAAAATCGGTATTTCCAAAGTATCATCAGCAGACAAATGTTTCATTCTCAATGCTAATGGCATAGCTCTCACAATATTGATGACTTCAGAACTGATGTTCGAAATATCATTAACTACAACTATGGTTCTAAAATGTTAAATCACGAATATGATCTTAAAGCATAGCTCACTCTCTGGTTGCTAAACAATGGAAGTAACAGAAAAAAAGGAATGCATCAGAAGCCGGGCTGTCAATGTCCTTTACATCTGATTCGGAATATACGGATAATCCAACTTTGATAAATCTACGAAATCCTTGAAGTCCCTCACTCCATTCGTTTGTTATGAAGCCATTTCGTATGAAATCCACAAGAGTACTGGCGATACAATCGCAAATGGTCTCGCGGTTGGGTTGATTGCTATCCATCATGGCATATAAATACTTCAAATATCCTTGGATAAGTAACTGCGTCGAGATTTCTTTCATATCAACATCTCCTCGATCATATAATTGACACAAGCAGCTTACAGAATGTCCCACTATGCATTGCCTATCATCAACAGGAATTACCTATTCCATAGATATTAGTTAATGTAATACATTCAAATGAATATGAACACAAAATTGAAACTTATCAAGATTCTTTACTTTTGCATTTGGAATGACAATTTCGAGTAACGATTGACGTGTGATATCAACTATCAACTTGCAATCATTGCTTCCGACGTCGTTCAAGTTGGAAGGATATTCAAGACTTCCATTAGGACTTCTATCATGGAATTCGCACAATCTACGGATGAAGAATAAAATAATTCGAACGCACACTTTGATGTATCGATAACAATTCCAACGTCTTGTTACTCAATCAAAATTGAAACGTACTTCATTCCAGTGTCGCAAATCTTGACTACAGCCCTAATGACAGCCTCCAAAGTTGGATCATTATTGGCAACATTGTTCAGTATACCTTCATTTATTGTAGACAAAACTGCTTGATGGATTTTCACAATCAATGATGACATTTTTTCATCTGCAAAATTTTCCACATGTGGTAAAACAGCCGAATATAAATTTGCAACAACCAAAACTAGCACGGGATCCGTAGAATTTTGCACGTCTAAATTATCGATGAATTCTAATAACTGGTCAATTTTGCTTATAGCATTCAAATTAATTCCGAAAATATCAGCTCTGTAAAATATGAACAGGATTACGACGTCACTTCTATTGAAGCACTCTGGTTGATCGATTAATTTATTCTTGATCCGTACCCACTCACAAACACTTGTAAAATGATTGCCATCAGTCTAAGAGTTTTATATTGTTTTTCCGAATTCTTAGTCATCAAATAAGCATTTTGCAGAATCTGACATATGGCCTGCATCGCAACATTATTCGTATAGAATAATTTGCTCTGCGAAATGATGTGCAAGCAGGACAAAATTAATCTGTGAAATGTTTCGGATAGGTCGAATAAATATAAACAAAAATTCATCAATAATTATAAAAAACTACATATTTTGAGTTCCTACTGCCCTTATGGAAACTACAGAGAATGGGTTTATCTTATCTACACATCAAATCGTTCCTTACCTTAAAATTTTGCTGTCGTTCACTGCTAAGCAGTCACATAAAATCACAGCAATATCCGATTGTATTAGTTTATCCACAAAATTTAATTGCTGATTATCATCAGACACATCAACCAGCTGTTGGTGTAATGTACGAATTGCATCAAACTTGTGAGAATCATGCAAAAAAAACATGAGGTATACCAAACAACACTGATCATTTCATTCGGTTTAAGAAGAATGAAAAATTGAATCGAGCGATAGAGTGTCTTGCAGAAAAATGGTAAACTCTTCCATGAGGAGTGAATATAGAGTAGCATCTTGACGGAAATTTTTGTCTCTCATTTGTATCTCGGAAGAGAGAAATTCCTCAACATCTCAAAACAGACATGGAATATTTTTTCTCAAATTCACCCTCCAATCTGAACAATTTCAGATATTGTTCAAGTGGAATAGTGTCAGTCATAGAATTCATTTACTATTATTCTACCTTTATCCATATCAAATTAAAATAATGCGATGATGCAATGACTAGATGGATGGAAAATATCTACCACCTTCTCACGGAATAATACACGACTAAAACTTTTAGGTGGGATACGATTTAATTGATATAATATTCGAAACAACTTTCATCTTCATTGAAATAAACTAAACCTAAAATTGAAATATTTATATTGCGACGTAAGTATGCCGTGTTGTATACTTACTTGCAACGATGGATCATTCGACAACAAATTTCTCTTCATCAACACTAACATTGTGAGTTCGTTCTCCATGAGCGATTCTATTTCTCAATAATATATTGAAACGATCATTCAAAATGAGACAATTTGTCAACTATTTAGAACGTTTTATCAGCGATTTGAGGCTGATTTGAAATGGTGCTTTGCTGTTTAAAAAACTGCAACTAGTGATCGAATCCGGTGGAACGAACGCGGGAAAAGTTGAGAGATGCGTTCACAGTAATACGGTAGTCATGTTACGAAGTAGCCCTTATAGAAATAACCCGTGAAGAGTTTTCTCACAATGTCAATCAACTAATATCATAAATGTAATATCCTATCATAAATGATAATAAAATACATCGGAATATGTTTTCAAAGACTATTTTAATGTCCTGCTTTTACAATAATACATGATTTGACTATGGTTGTGATACAATACCGCCACTCCCCTCACCACACACGATTTAGGATTCTTGACCAATCAACGCATCCAATTAGTTGCGCGAAATTTGAAATTCGCAACAGTTCAGAAAGAATAGACAGTACAGATGATGATAACTATTCATGAAATTCAATGGAAAACCAATCTTGTAATGATTAAAATTTTCATCCCGAATATCGAATACAATGTGAACTTTGGAGATTCAAAAACTATAATCTCCATATCAGCACAACACTACCTTGGAAGAAAATCATCTACTGTAAATATGACGGGCGAAGGATGAAATGAAACATAATCGAATATAATCCACGAATGAATACAATTACTCATGACTTCCTTTTTAGAGACTCGTTTGATATCAACATGTGATATCTCACACATTTTATAATCACATTATCTTCTAATTTCACCACAATATTTACTATATACAGAAACAGGAACTCATACATCATAACCATAGAAAGGTGCATCAAATAAGGCTCTCGCCATATCATCAGATCCACGACGTATTCGCCTTCCTATCGGCTCCATATCCTTGTAACACTTATCAAAAACTCTTTCCACAGCAGCGTTGGCTTCTTCAGGAGACACGTTCCTTGCTGCAAGGACAGACAGCATAGCCCTCCTTTTTACACATTCTTGATGACGATTCGCCATGTTCCACGGTCTTGCATCACCATCAACGACTGCACTCATTACACTGCAATATGTCAAATTCGCAGCACGCACCTCTGTACACGCTAAATGGTCAATATTCTTGAAATCTAACTCATTGCGGCAATAATCAAACATATGAATCATCTCATGTGTCAAGACGGCACTAGCAATTGATTCGATCTTAACGTTATTCTGACAAATAACAATTTGATTCAATTCAGGATCATAGCCACCGGTAACTGAGGGATCACACTCTTCACATGAGAAGTGTCTCCGAAGATCGATAGCACTGTAACAATACAAAAAGAGGTGTCACATAATTGAAATGAAAATTGAAAAGATGTCAACCAATAAATGCCCCAATATAGCCTTCTACCTAGTTTCTTCAATTGACTGATAATTTAGTTGATTTTATAGTTTTTACAGATGAGTGTCTGAACAACATCTCTTATCCCTTACACAATTGCAATAGAATTGAGATGGAAGAATACACTCATCAGAAAAATTTGAGTACCACCATTCTTCAATTCCATTTTAATCTTAAATAACTACTAACCATCCAGAGCTTTTCAAGGCTCCCATCATGAGCTTGACTAAAGGATCTACAACACAAAACAAGACGTATTGTAATATAAGAAGGATCTAGTTCTACAAATAATCAACAATTTAACGCACGTCGTAGCACACAGTTATACACCATCTTCTCACAATGGTATTTCCCTAGATTTCCTTTGCCTTCTCGCATCAACAACATGCTCGAAATCGATTTTTGCTTCGATCCTCGCCTCTCAGGATAGAGATCATGACCATAAAGTTCACCTTTTTCATCAGGAATAGTTTTTTGTGGCGGCATGGGATAAGATTCACCTCTTTTCGGTTTATTCTCATTATTGTTACCGTTGCTCGTATCACTGTTGATATTCTGTTTTGATGTGTCACTCGACATTTTTGGATTGGATTAATAATCCCGTAATCGTAATGGTTCTTATTCAATCTGAGCGCGATTTTCCCACTTGATTATTGCTTGAAAATGGATAGTCAATGGTGCACCATGAACCTTTGCATAGGTTAGAATCACATGGCGATGTTATTCGGTGGAGGAAGTGGGGATGATTGTCGAAACAATTGGGCGCGAATTGTCAACTCATTCAAAAACTTGAGAAAATGATTTTTTTCTCTTCACTTCACTATCTATTCCAATGTGACACTAAATCATATCGTTTTTTATATGGATTTTTTCTACAA
Organism: Meteorus sp. PSUC_FEM 10030008; assembly: GCA_018881525.1. Taxonomy (NCBI): domain Eukaryota; kingdom Metazoa; phylum Arthropoda; class Insecta; order Hymenoptera; family Braconidae; genus Meteorus; species Meteorus sp. PSUC_FEM 10030008. The sequence goes on from JABMBR010005883.1 coordinate 59,485, forward strand.
AGACACTCACCTGAAAGGATTTCACGCGATTGAACTATGACTCGAATTATAGAATTGAACATAAGTTTGAATCTCAATCCAGGATTCCAATATGCAGAGAGTAAAGTTTGGGAGAGATCTTGTGAATATTTTTCATTTAAATGCATTATTGAATTTCATATTCATAAATCATCATCCTGTAATATTAATATGTCCCGTTTTTCAAGATGGATCTGGAAGCCGATATGATTTGTTTAAAAAGACAATTAACAATGATTCTTGATGAAAATCATATATTGAAAGTTAAAATTCGCAGGTTAGAAAATGACATCACGAAAAAGAATAAATACATCGATTATCTTCATTTGAATGCACAAAAGGTACATCTCTTCACTCCATTGCGATCAAATGGTTATTGATATAACCAGATTATGTGTTGAATAGACTCACGACAGTCGACGAATAACGTATGAAAGTGCTTCGGGTGTAATCATGAAACTAAAGAGACAAAATGAAGATCTTCGTGAAATGTTATTGAAGAAAGAGGTCGCAGATCAAAAGCGTTCCCGATCTATGAAAACAATGCTGTTATATCGGCAACTGGATCATAAAGTATACTGTACAATAATTTGAAACAGAATATCATTTTATTTCTCTCTTGTGATTTGCAGCTCATGAGGAAACCATTGCGGAAATCCACCAGGCATTTCAAATCGCAAACATCATTCGACTATCCAATGAAATCTCAAAAGAGGATGAGTAGTGTTTCAGATCCGAACACGTTTTCGAAAGAGTACTATAGTACGCCGAATAAAAATTTTTACGATGATGAAAACTCTGCCGATCGTTTCAAGCTATCACACATCGATCAGATTAATGCTGAAGAGCTCATGAGCATGATGAATATCCTCAAGCAGCAACGTGCGTTAGATCGTAGCATCATTCATGCTAAAAAGTAAGAGTAGAACTCTCTTCTCTCAATTTATACGATGAATTGCAACACGACAATATGCTGTTGTAGCTCCGACATTTCCCGACTCACTGCTGAATTAAACGAGATGAAAACACAACTGAAGTTGAAGAGTTTCAAACCGAGCTCCACACGTCTCTTACTCGGGTCTGGTATTTCTAAGGGGTCGAGGAACTTTGTCGAGAACAAGCTAATCCTCACAAAATCAGCTGAGTTTGCATCACATAAAAAAACATATAAAGGCACCGAATTGAATTTCCCAACGCTTGAACGCAAAAAAATGTTAGTTCGCCAGGAAAATGTTTCGTTCCGTTTTTATTCACTCTTTCCTTCGTATCATCAGGATTATCATTAATTTTTCCTCTCTTAGGAAATTAGAACCAGTAGAAGAACTCAGTGAGGATGAAATTCTTCTGAGTGATAGCGATCAATCTGAAACCGATTTCTATAGTTCTAATATCACACGAAGAACAAAAACGCCAATCGAATACGTGATAGACTCTGAAGTGAGCTCCGACGGCGAGGATATCTATGTTACGAAGAGCTTCAAAAATTATCATAAGAAGACAATTGGTACAATGGCATGAGAAGGAAAAATAAATAATAAAGACAACTGGTTTAGTTAAATAATTTAAAATGAGACAGTAATTTTATTATCGAAGTTATACGAGAAAATACAAATACCCCTTCAATATATTCACTAAATGGATGAATGACGTATATATATAACTATCAGTGGCGGATATTCAAATACAAATAATAAGGGTGATAGGGATAGCTTCTGCAATAATTATGTTCCTTATTTTATTATATCACTTAGCATTCAAGTTATTTGGTTTTGATGGGAAAAATGACACGTGACTCACATCAAAATTTCACCGAGCTCAATCCCCGAGGATAGCTGCCGAATTGATTGAGAAATCGATTCCGTACACATGCATCTGATCAATCGTCTTACCGGTCAATGCAAAAAAAAACATCGGAAGCTCGTACAATAATAATCCAAGCATTTTATGAACTTTTCAGTTTTATATCATTACTCGATGAGGACTCATCAATCTTCGATTCTCCAGCTGCATAGAAATACAGAAGGAAAACAAAAGCATTATAGATAAACTTACAAATATTCGATGATTTATTACGCTTGCTTACGATGATGCATCAAATAATTACATCCGAATGTCACAGCAGTTTGCACAAGTTCTTTATGACGAAGTCCTGGGATGAGCAATATCGCATTGACTGAATAATAAATAAAATAATGGTATATATCCCACGATAATAATTTCGACATTCTCGTTAAGAAAACTTGGACTTTACCTGCCAAGTAAATGAGGAGCAAGTTGTTGATAGTGTTTCCCAACCATGCCATAAGACTCAGACATAATGTGATTGATCCATAGTACTACAAGAATAAATGCATGACAATTAGCAAATATTCTACGTAGAAGAATGGAAGGGAATAAAGACAGATGAGTTCATGGCTTTCAATCGCTAGCACTCGGCCGGGTACTCTGGGGAAAAACTCTCACCAGATAATAAGCATATGAAGCTATAAGAGTTTTATCACTCATTCGATCCAAATAATATAGAAATTGTAATGCTAAAAGATGAGAACTCACAAGATTGGGTCGATTATTCCTTGCCGAAATTATGGACTTCCAGATATTTTGAATCTGAAGTAAAGTGTCACTCAATCCCTTACAAATTTCGTCGAATTTACGTTCTTTTTGTCCTGTCCAGGACCCAGACGGAATGAAAGTAGGGAGTATAACAACGATGAAATAGTCTGCCAGTGCTGAGAGCAACAGTGTTATTGACATCATAGTCAAGAATGTCGGTTCCATAATCCATATGAGCCTGGTAAATACCAATTGCCATGTGAACAAACGGTTGGTCGAATATATGATTTATCTTTATGATAGTTCGGAATACTCACAAAAAAAGTGTTGTTGTACTGCCGAATATGAGCCCAGGATGCCATGACTTTTCCCATATGAGAATTGAATGTAGAGAAAGAATTATCTCTCGCCAACTTTCAATTCTTCTCTTCAACTGCTTCAAATGCTTGTCCTACATCATCCAATTGAACAAAATGTTAGGAAAATAACATCCAAATGCTCATTGAACAGGACATATACTCGCATGAAGCAGAATGAAAAAGCTAGCAACATAATTCAGTTGGCTGTATCGAATTGTTAAGGAAATTATGTCGCTCTAGACAGCAAAGAATTAATGAAAAAAACAACTTCGAGCATTGCACTATCAAATGGACTGGAAATTGATGCGATAAAAGGATAGAATGAATCAAAAGTAGCATTTCGCAGAAGCAGAGTTAAACCCAGGTAGCAAACTTCCAGCAATCGACTCAATTTTCTTCATCAGTGATGGTGAATGAATTTAATGTTTACATTTATACTTTCAATATTAAATCATCGACAGCAAAATCTACCCATGAATGATTGATTGGATGTTAATGTTACTATTACAGAAACAAAAACTATGCTCTCATGAATAAAAACAGTCACCTTATCAGAGTCAAGCATTTTTGATGCAGCTGTCAATATTAAAATTCTCCAATAAATTTATTTATTCAAGGATTCTTATATAGTTTTGTCGATGAAAAAGTAATTCAGCGCAGATTTCATGTATAACTTCTTCTGAATCTAAAACAATCATTCATCATATTACTTTTATTCGTTATTTGCACGGATAATTATATTGCGCATTGTTTTCAATCGATTCATAAACTGCCCATACAAAGGGAATAACGCACGTCGATACTTTGCACGAGAGATATAGCGATATGCGTAGAGTGAGACAAACATCAAAAAACCGAAGAGAGGTGAAACAAATGTCGTGTGACTATGTTTATCGAAAGCGCATGTATATACTCACTCATATACGGTATACATTGCTGCCAACTGCGCACGATACTACTGCCCATCACTGGGAAATTTGAATATATTGCAAAAATATCGAAGTAGAACGATTCAAATCTAAAGTCTGTTCCCTCATCTACTCATGTTCTCTATCCATATGGGACTTTGCTGGCAAACTAAAAAAGTGTGAGCCCCGATAAAATTCTGCAAATGCTCAACCTTCGAACGTATATTATAACTTCGTGTTTTATATATTCAAGTCCTCGCCAAATTGTTTTTTCATAAAACTGTACATTCACCAATCCTGTGAAAGTGGAAAACGATGAATTAGTAACAGTCGGTCACTTAACAAGGGATAATGAAGAAAAAGTCTCATAAAAATTACTGCGATAAACCTTATACACTTTCATAATTATTACTTTGCATATCACTGGAAAAATCGCTGCATAATTCGCTAGGAATGGAAGAGAGGATAATTGAAATGCATCAAACTATCGATTTAATTTGTTCGGACGTAATGACCACAGTAAAATATTTTCAGTGAAGTTGATGGATTATAATCACCAAGAAATATATTTTTTCGCACATCAAAAAATGAAATTCGTGCAAAAAGTTGGTGTCACTGACTGATGTGTACATATAT